>PITA01020591.1:0-34539 GCA_004023965.1 Spilogale gracilis | reverse complement strand
TTTTTTTTTTTTTTTTTTTTTTTTTTTTTTTTTTTTTTTTTTTTTTTTTTTTTTTTTTTTTTTTTTTTTTTTTTTTTTTTTTTTTTTTTTTTTTTTTTCTTTTTTTCTTCATATCATGGATTATCATTACATCAATTTCTCAAAATCCTTCTTTGTTTCATGTTGCATACAGGATAACTAAAAATATTTTGTGGACAAATAGATCAATGTAACAGAATAAAGAGTCTGCAAAAAAACCCATATAAATATAGTCAACTTATTTTTGACAAAAGATAAGACTCAATACAATGGAGCAAAGATAGTCTCTTCAGGGGCACCTGGGTGGCTCAGTTGGTTAAGCGACTGCCTTCAGCTCAGGTCATGATCCCGGAGACCCAGGATCGAGTCCCACATCGGGCTCCCTGCTCAGTGGGAAGCCTGCTTCTCCCTCTCTCCCTCCGCCTGCTTGTGTTCTCTCTCTGGCTGCGTTTCTCTCTGTCAAATAAATAAAAAAATCTTAAAAAAAAAAAAAAAAAAAGATAGTCTCTTCATCAAATGATGGTGGAGCAACCGGATATCCCCCCACAGAAAACATCAATGTAGACCAGAGCTTACAGTCTTCACAAAAACTCAAAATGTATCATAGTCTTAAATATAAAGTGTTAAACTATAAAATTCCCTAAAAGATGAAGGAAACCTGGATTACGCTGAGTATGGCCATAAATTTTTAGATATAACACCAAAGGCACAATCCATGAAAGAAATAACTGATAAGCAGACTTCACTGATATTAAATACTTGTGCTCTGTGAAAAACAGTATTTAGAGAGGGAGAAGACAAGCCACAGACCGGGAGAAAATATCTTCCAAAGACACATCTTATAAAGGACTCTAAGGGAAACACAAAATAAAAAACAAAGAGATACCACTACAGACCTATTAGAATGGCCAAAATATGGAACACCCCCATCATCAAATGATGGCAAGGATGTGGAACAATAGGACGTGCCACCCATTGGTGGTGGGAAAACAAAATGGTACAGCCAATCTGTAAGACAGTTCTTACAAACCTAAACATATTCTTATAAAACCCAGCAATAGAGTTCTTTGGTATTTATCCAAAGGAGCTGAAAATTTATGTCCACATAGAAACCTGAACCCAAATGTTTACAGCAGCTTTATTCATAATCGCAAAAACTTTGAAGTAACCAAGATGTCATTTAGTAGGTGAATGGACAAAGTATGGTACATCCAATGAAATATTATTCAGTGCTAAAAATAAATGAACTATCAAGTTATTAAAAGACATGAAGGAATCTTCAATGCATATTTAGTAATTAAAAGAAGGCATCTGAGAAGGCTATATACTGTCTGATTCCAAGTGTATAACATTCTAGAAAAGGTATATATATATATGGTCAGCGGGTAGTAGATAAAGATGAATAAGCAGAACACAAAGGTTTTTGAGGGCAGTGAAAATACTCTGTATATTATAATGATAGATACATGTTATTTTATGTTTGCCAAAATCCACTGAATATTCAACACCAAGAGTGAGCTGTTAGGTAAACTATAGACTCGAGATAATTATGATGTGTCACTGTAGGTTCATCCTTGGTAAAACTATGTATCACCCTGCTGATTAAGAAGTCAGTAATGGCAGAGGATATGCATGTATGGGAACAGGATGTTTATTGGAAATCACTGTGTCTTCCTCTCAATTTTCTGTAAACATAAAACTGCTCTAAAAATAAAGTATTTTTAAAAATTATTTTGGTACGTGCGTATCTGGATTGTTATTTTCACTGACAGAATCCTTTTGAAAGTAAATCACTCTCACAAATTTGTTCTTGCTCGTGTATTTTTTCTTTTACCTTTTATAAAATGTCCTTTTAAAGCTGAGCTCATTAGACTGAAAAGAGACATGAGACCATTAAATGCACTCTATGTTTCTCAACTAGTTCTTTTGGATATAAAGATATTGCTGAGACAATTGATGAAACTTAAATGGGGTCTTAGGATTAGATGGTAGTAACCTCTCAGTGCTAATAGTGTTAATTTCATCATTTTGTTGGTTGTATAGGAGTTACATAGAATGCTCTTGTTTTTAGGAAATACACATTTAAGTGTTTAGGAAGTATGGAGCATCACATTGGCAACGTACTCTCAATGGGTTCCAGAGAGAAGGTTCTATGTATGATGCTCACAGAATCTCTTGAAAGTTTGGGATTGTTTCAGAATGAAAATGTATTAATGAACCCAATTTTTAAAAGTATACTCAGACAAAATTTAAGGGTATCCACATTAGCTCCTAAAACTGGCCCCCTTTTCCTCCCTGAAAGAATTATTCACAATCACAAAATTGGAAAATAATTTTTCAGTGTTTCCCAACCTGTCAATATTCTCTCTTCAAGTTTCTTTATGAGTTACACATGTTTTTTCCTCTGCTTTTTGGAAATCATCTTTCCTTGTCTAACCATGCTGATAGTTTTCCAGATACCATGTTCAAACCAGTTCCCTCAAATTCCCCATTCCCTACATATTAGCAACCATCTCTTGGCCACTTAGTTAAAAACAAATCCAGGTGCCTGGGTGGCTCAGAGGGTTAAGCCTCTGCCTTTAGCTTAGGTCATGATCTTAGGGTCCTGGGATCGAGCCCACATCAGGCTCTCTGCTCAGCAGGGAGCCTGCTTCCCCCTCTTTCTCTGCCTGCCTCTCTGCCTATTTGTGATCTCTCTGTGTCAAATAAATAAATAAAATCTTTAAAAAACAATCCAACTTGGCAGCTACTCCTTGGTTTCCCAACCTACAAAAAAGGTAATTCTCAGGAAAGGTGGCAAAATAATTTTCAGATATTCCATGCTTTGACTTTCCCCTTTTATCCTCACTTTTTAGTGTTTTCCTCCCTCCTAACTGGGGCTTTCCACAGAACTATGTGCCATCCTAAAAGAACAGACCCTACAGATCATGTGATTTAGAAAGTCTAAAATCAGAGACTTGCTTGAATCAGAGAAAGTGGGATTAAATAGCCTGTCCACTAGATCCTCCAACCAAAGGGCTTGGGCTAGTTTTGAGCAAGGGATTTTCTGAATCTTCTTGCTCCCTCAAAGTAATTATTCTCGGTAAGGAAAATGGTTAGGGTCACTATGTCCCCTTCTTTCTTGGCTCCAGGTTTGAAGAAATAGCCACTTTTCCCCAAGACATTTTGGAAGAAATGAAGCCATGACTAGTCTTAAGTGTTCTCCTTCTACACACACACACACACACACACAACACGAATGCATATATATTTGTGGGTGTGTCTACATGTATATATACATTTATTCATATTCTGTCTACATACCATTTATTCCTAGCTATGTTTTCGTCAGAGTTTAGGAACCAAAGTGGGGAACTTGCAGTTTATCTAAAATATTAATTTGTTGTGTTTTGTTAAAAAATACTTCAACTCCTATGTGCCTTCTACAATGACTTTGTTTTATATCAAAGAAGAATCATTCCTATCTTAGTACTGAGAAGGCAAAACAAATTCCACATGCAAAAAGCAGAAATACAAAGAGGCTTTGACACCAGGCATTACACAATGATCCTGGTTTCATAAAACTTTGTGTTTAACACAGGAATTACATGGTTATTCTTTTAGAAAGTGAAATTCCATTCTATCAGGACTCCATGTAATGACTGTTCTACAATAATAATGTGAGGTATTAATCATATTGGAAAGCCCTGGCCAATGGCCTATAAAGCAATTTCACCCTCATTTAACATCCTCCAACTTTAAAACGCACTTGTATTTACTTTAGCCTTTAAAAAAACCTACTAAAGCTTTCTTCTTTGCCTAACATATGCTCTGCTGATTTTTTTTCCATATACATGATGCACACAACTAAGCAATCATGTTTATGGGACTAAGAAAATACAAATTGATAATAGTCAATTAAAAAAAAACTTACCACAATATACTGAAATTTACAAGAGTCTCAGAGGCAATGAGATCATTCAAAGAGAATGAGGCAGTAAGTAAAAGCAACCACTGTATAAAAGAGGCTCTGACTGAATACTGATTGAGAGCTACCCTTTTGATCCAAGCTGGAGAGAATTGCTTTTTGGGATTGCTGTTACAAGATAGAGAGATCCTGTTGCATCTTTCAACCAATGCCTGTTTCCTGGAAGCCTGACTTTCAAAATAGTTCAGGTTGCCTCTTGTGCTACTTTCCAGCAGGTGACAAACTTTAATCTTTGTCATGCCATCATGAGAGTGCAGTCTGCTTGATTGAGAACTCCAGATCTAAATTTAGGTTTTCTTGGTAAAAGCTAAAGCGTCTATGATTATATCTCTATGTCTAAGAGGAACTATTAGCTGACCATTTATTCCTACTTCCTAGACACCCAACTAGACTATATTTTCCTAGCTCTCCTTACAGGCAGGCAGGTTCAGCCATCATATAATTTTTACCCAATAAAATGTGACAAGAGATACATGCCGTTTCCAAGCTTGGCCCATCAAAAGCATCACACACATAATGCTCGATGTCCTTTCCCCTTCCCTTTGTGGTCTCAGAAGCTAAGAACAGAAGACAATGGAGCCCCAAGATGAAAGGATTGCAGGTATCCAAATCATCACAGTTCAACTGCCCGCTAATGAGCAGGACTACTGTGAATGCGAAATACATTTTGACTGTGTTACGGGGCTGAGAGTTGGAGGTTTCTCTTCCAGCAGCTGGCATCACCTTAATACACCACACTTGTCATCATTATTTGCAGGGGATCGAAGGCAGAAGCATCTCTCATTACAGAGTTGTCAGGGTCACAGTCTTCCCAAGAATGAAATTGCCAGGGACTCACATTGTTAGGCAATGCCAGAGCAATGGAAAGCTTTTCTTGGGCTGGCATCCAAGGAGTAAAGGGAATTCTGCACCAAGGAAGGAGACTCATAGTGGGTCATTTGCCCTCCACGTCAGACACTCCCAGCAGGCCCCTGCTTGTGGGAGAGAAGGAATGTACTGACTTCCTGAAACGAGTATGGATGGCTAAGGTAACAGATTCACTGGGAAGCAAATACATATTCCTTACAATATTTGCATTGCTTCCTTTCACATGGTATAAAACTCAGTCACTCAGTCCACAAAATATTCATTAAGCAATTAGAAACTAGAAAATACTTCATCAGAAGTGACACATAAACTGTTGCCTCCAGCTGTTGAGCCAATTTACTGAGAAAAGATGAGAGCTACAAAATTCTTGGGAATGAACCCTAGGCAAAAACCAAATTTTACAAAGCAGATCGTATTGTTGATATTCTGACACAAAGACAGACTGTGTCAAATAATATGTCTGTTTTTGAATGAGAAAACATATCAACTGTATTCATGATGCTCACACAATACCAAACGCATGCAATATGGAAATAAAGTATCTCATTTCCAGTAGAAATCGATACCTGGGTCCAACCGGACTTCAATAATCAGTGAATATTTGTATTCATCAATTAAGTTTTCAGCATAGGAAATACCAACACAAACCTGAGAGGAGGAGATCTAATCCAGCCTGGGCTTTAAACTCTGAGTCCAGGTAGACAGAGCAAAAGTAAGGACAGTATTTCAAAGGGACAAGGAAGTCCCAGGAGATAAAACCGGTGGAAGGACGAAGAGAGCACATCTCCACAACAAAATGGTGTTGTCCCCTTGTGTGTACAAGGGGATCCAATTAGAGACAGTATATACTTGCTCCCTCCTCTGTGTATCCTCTACCTTTGGTTCTTGCCTCCAGGAACACTTCCTAGCTATCATACTATGCTTACATCATCAGTTTGCCCCACCACTTCACTGAGTTCCTCAATGGCAGGGACCATTTCCTCGTCCACACTCATAGTTATCCCCAGTATTTTGCTCAGTGCCTACAAAAAGAAAAGACCCAGCAAATGTTCCTTGATGGGAAGGTACAGATAGATGGCTAACAAATATTTGCCATCAGCCATAGGCATTTCCCTCCCAGAAGTCAGAGCAGTACAAGGCACCAAGCAAAGACACAAATATTCTTCAGCGTGTTCTAATCCTGCCACAGAGATGGCTACACTGTTAGTACATTCCAAATTTCAGAGAGCTCTGATTCCATTACAGAGTCAGACCTACATGCCTTTTAACCCAAAATGAGTACTCCCAAGTTCTCTGAGGTGCCTCTCCACATGTAGATACACATACACATACACACATACAGAGGCATTAGAAGCAAATGAGCATTGTTAAGTAAAACTTAATTATATCCATTAAGGCTCTCTTGTTTTAATGACACTATTATTTGAAAATCTAACTTCTGAGAACTATGTACCTAATGTGGGTACAAAATTCATATAATATGATTTACAGATAATAGGCCCAACTCAACAATAGGCTACTAAATAAATTACATTATCTTAGTAATCAGTGTGCTTGTTATCAAAATTTTTCAGACTGGCTCCAACCAAATTATCTTTGACACATGGTACTTCAGACATGGAAACGATCACTGAGATGATTGTGGCAAATCCATTAGGGCTCTGAAGTAGTTATCGTGGTAACAGAAATGTTCCAAAAAAAAAAAAAAAGAAGGTAAAGTCTGCCATTTGCCTCAGATCCAAAAACAGTTTAGAGACATTTTAAACCGGGTATTTTTTAGCCCTGACTATATTGTGAGAGGAAAAAAAGAAAACTGTCACTTTAACTGTTTAATCAAAGAAATATTAAGATTTCTTCCTTATCCAAAACAAAGGAAAAAAGACAAGTTTTACCACTAGAACACAGCATTTTGCAATGGCTTAAGAGTTTCAAATCTGTTTCTATATTAGAGTTTCTAAATTGAATAGTTGGCCTCCAGAGAAATACAGAAAAATTTAAGTACTGCTTTTCTCAAGATTAAAAAAAATGTATTTAAATTGCTTCATGGATATATTAAAAGAAATAGCCTCGTTTCCCTTGAGCTATCTGGTAAAAGAGCATTTTTATAAACTCAATTGACTTAAAAGAAAAAAAGTCTTATGATCATTACATTTCATCCCTACAATTTCTAAGTTACTTCTTAGGATATACATATAAATTACTTTTACTAGTTTTAACTGATGCTTATGTAATTTTTGATACTTTAGTCTGTACGATTAATGAACACATTTCCACGGATCAACATTATCTATATGTTTGTCATTTCAATGTTTGTGCATCAGTCTTTGTGGTAATGTGCCCTAGATCTCCTTGTTCCCAAACCTGTATTTTCCGTGGAGATGTGCTCTCCTTATATGTCATCATCTCATTTTTATCAATAGCTCTTTGCGGTAAGACAAAAATGCCACGTTCTGCAAATGAAGAAACCGAAATAATTCAGAAAGATTACTTCAAATGCCTGAAGTTATACATCAACATATGACAGAGCCGTATTAAGAATGATTCTTGTCCTGATTCACAATCTTTCCATTACCCCACCCTGATAAACATAGTGATGTGAGTATTTTGCAGGAAGCTCTAATTCCATGCTGCTCTTCAGCAGTTTTTTACTAACTCAGTAATAGTTGTTTTATCAATTTAGAATACATTTTGTAAAGATTTTATTTATTTGACAGAGAGAAACACAGCCAGAGAGGGAACACAAGCAGGGGCAGTGAGAGAGGGAGAAGCAGGCTTCCTGCCGAACAGGGAACCCGATGTGGGACTCAATCCCAGGTCTCCGGGATCATGACCTGAGCCGAAGGCAGTCACTTAACCAACTGAGCCACCCAGGCACCCCCAATTTAGAATACATTTTTAAGTTTGGGTATGTTTGTTAAATCTGATGAGGACCATACACCATCATTACATTTTTTTAATGTTTATTAGTATTATCAGGCATGTCGTTATTACTATGTATTATCGGCCATGTAATACTCTACTGTAGTTAAGATGTATCACCTTATTTGTACATCTTTTTCACTCTCCCATAATTTCTTATATTCTGTAATGAATTCCATATGTACTGAATTATATTAATACCAGATCATCTTGAAGTTATTGTGAAAGGATTCTTTATTCACTGCATCTTCAGGCTGTCTTTCATTAATATATGAATGTGAAGTAAGTACTTGTGAATTCATGTTACGGCCTGCAACTTTCCTCTACTAGCTTATTCCTCACAATTCCTATGGTTTATACCCTAGGACAGTCTCAGCAGACAACTGACTTCTTTGCAAAAGTGAGTTGTTATCCTTCCTATACATGTACCTTTAATTTTTCTTCTCTTTTAAAGGAGCTATAGCCAGCATTTCTAACACCCTAATAATCTAATAAACTCTATGGGTTCTTTCAAGTGGCAACCCTGCAATTTTCTCTACAAGCCATTAGTCCTTTGTTTTCTATGTTGTTAGTTTTAAATATATGATCCATGCATATTTTTGTGTTTAAATTAATATTTTCTTCTGTGGGCATCTACTGAAATAAGGTGACACTTGAACAATGAGAGGATGGGGCAATAACCCCTCCAGTCCAAAATCTGCATATTAGGTTTTGACTCCCTGACAAAACTTCACTACTCATCGCATACTACTGACTAGAAGTCTTACTGATAATAGTTGATTAACACATACTTCATGTTATATGTATTACTGTATTCTTAAATGCAAGCTAAAGAAAATGTTAACAGAATCGCAGAGATACATTTACAGTACTACACTGTGTTTATTTAAAAAATATCTGTAAGCGGACCTGTGAAGTTCAAATCCATCTTCAAGTTCCACTGAAGTGGAACTTTTTTTTTAAACATTTTAGTATGCTATACAGTAGGACTATCAACCACAGAAATTCCTGGGTTCATTTATGTACTCATTCAATAATTATTTGTTCAGTTCTGTTGTCAAAACTGGTAGAGATACCCTGGTGAAGCCAGTAAATGAAATCCTTGTTCTCATCAAGCTTAATTTTCACTGGGATGGTAACTTCTTCACCCAAATGTAAAACTATACTAATGTAGTAATACATATTCTGTATGCTAACATTGTATTGAAGACTTTTGGATGGTAGGGAAGATTAAGATTAATAATGGGTCTATAACTTGATTCCTTCCTCTTTTGGAGGTATTTGAATCCATTTCAATCTCAACCAGACCTCTGTATAAACATCCTGATACAAGTTCCTAGCTAGAACATAAACTAAGCTCTTCCAGGACTTTTCTAAGGAGTCCTTTTCCCAGTATATACCTGATCTGTTTGTATTGTTTATTTTAAGAAACTCTGCAGTTTATAGATAAATGAGCTGATTGGAGAAAGGGAACTGTGTTACTCAGGCCTTCTGGCAATAGGGCTAGTGAAGTCTGAAAATAAGAGACCTCCAAACTAAGTGGATTTCCTGGGCTTTTACCACTCAGTTAGTCCCCATTAGTCCTACCACAAAAACATCTTGACATGGAGAAGGGATTAGGAAGCTGTGGTTGGTAGATTTGAGCATTCCTGATATCCACGTGGTGTTTGCAGCCGCTCCTTTCAAGTATACTCTGCTAATCACGGGCAAGGCACAGTGTCAAGTAAGATTTCTATCTTTTATGAGTCTGACAAGTTAGCCTTGTGTGTAATCAGGAGTAAAACATGTCATCCTGGGTCTTTCCCAACTACCTCCCGCAGATCTAGCCCCATCTGGCTCCTAACCCAGACAACAGTAACTAAATCAGTTCAACAAACACCTAAGTGTCTGGGCCCACATCAGGCACTGACAACAAAAGCAAACCAATGATGTTTCTGTCTTCCGTTAAATTATGGTCCACTGTGTCAGGAGACTCAGGCCTCTGAAAGCTGCAGAATGAAACTGGTCTTGCTGACACGAGTCCAGGATGAGGTGTTCCTAAAATGAATGCCCATGGCCCACTCACTCCTCCAACTGCAGCTTTCTTTGAAACTCAATCTCACCACCACCACCATCTTCACCATTCTGCCATGATTTCTATTTCTGGAATCTCTTCTTAAATGGAACAATAGCCTTACCCAGAACTTGAGATATTTTAAAGGTCTCAGAGCAGTTGTCGGGCCCAACCTGTAGCCCCAGGGCCTGCCCTGGAGGTCTCCTCTGACAGGCACTTCCCCTGTGCCTACAAACTGCTGCCTGCAGGCATTCTCTAGCTAGAGGAGCCTGCTGGGACTGCTTCCCAGGGGGCAGCCCAGAAGCGTGGCATAATTAACAGCAGTCTCTCCACCGCAATCAATGAGAGCTGAGAGTCCCCTACATAACTACTCCAGCTTTCCTCACCCCTCAGGGGGACAACAATTCTGAAACATGCCCCCCCACCCAGTCTTTCAGCACACCCCACCTCAGAGTCTGAGCCCAAATGATCACAAGCTTCCATTTTATTCACTGCCTTCCGTGTACTGCATCTCTCACCATATGTCTTGGGCTCGCCTCACATGCAAACTGCTTGCACATGCAGTCTTATCTGAGGGTCTGTTCTGGAAGAATTCAATTTAAGATGATGGGAATTTTGGCTATTTTCTTAGTTGTGACCATCATTTCTCTCCAGGCTGAAACACCACCCCAGGCCCCTTTGCCAACAGCCAGATTGCTCAAGTCAGGATGAAGAGACCAGCTGTAACATCCCATGTTGTCCTCAGTAGACTGCCTAACTGGATATTTGATCAGATTTGTGTTCCACAGCTTCGTCATGCATTATACATTAGACTCACAATTAACTGATGTCACAACAATTTCCAAAGCCAGATTGTAAACAGAAAGAGCTAGGGGTCCCCGGAAAAAGGGAAGACATAGCTTTCTTGACATTAAAAAAAGTCTTTGTAGGCTCCCCATCTTGCTATCTATGCCTGTCAGGCACAACTTGCCCAAAGCACATTTCTCGCAGAACTTCCTGGGACATGTTGAAAATGCAAAAGAATAGACATCAGAGGATGATGATTTCAAGGGAACAAAAGAAATCTTAAGAACAAACAGCCATTGTCAAGCCAGGAGACAGCTTAAACATATCAGGGACGATAAATCAGTGGTGTAACTACTAGTGCTGGTTCAAAATCACAATGACCTGCTACATCTCCGTGAGTTATCTTTACAAGATTTAAACCCCTATGGACACTCAAATACTGGACCAACTAAAGTCAGAGAACTGATGATGCTGATCCTTGCCAGCCCTCATGACTTAGATCAAGATATGAACTTTTGTCCCAATTCCATGCTGAATCTCCCATTGCACAAACCCCTTCAGAAGTATGTATGCACCCTTTGCTGAGAACTTCCCCAGGTTTGTTGTTTAAGAAGACACTGCTTTGGGAAATATCCCTGGTATTCTCCTTTACTTGTTGCAAGTAAAACCCTTACTTTTCCTTTCCTTCAGCTTGGTTTAGTCTTTTGGCTTGACACCCACCAAGAGGTGAACCCAGTTTCGGGAAACTATAAGAATTCTTACCTGCCTGATCCACTCTGCAAGGTTTCCCCACTACTCATTGAGTTGCAGACCGGTATAACCCAGGTCTTGCCTTTAGCCTTGCATTGTTTTTATCTGTTAATTCTTTGTCTTCTTTATTATACTATAATAATTTTGAGGATATAGACTGTTTTGTATTCACTGCTTGACACAAAGAAGCTTTCAAAATGAAGTCCATGTATAAATAAATGTGTCAATAGCCAATATCCCACCAGATTTCACCAAATAACAAGTCCATCAAGCTTGACACACTCAGTGAATTAAAAACTGAATTCATCATCTCCCATTCCCAACTTTCTGCTTTTTCGTTTTACTTCAAATCTCAGAGAAAGGTATTATCATTATTTTTATCTTTCTTTTTTCATTATTTTTATCTTAATTGACATACATTGAGACAGTGCCTAGAATATGCATATTAGTCCTTGATAATTTAGAACTTCTTTGTAAACCCTTATGGAGTTGGTGGCTATCTTAAGGGTCAATATTCAAGAAATTCTTCAATTATTTTCTGTGGCATTAAACTAGTATACTACTTTTCTATTTTTTTGTGATTTTATTAGTTTCTATTTTTTAAAGATTTTTATTTTATTTATTAGACAGAGACAGAGATACTGGGAGAGAGCACAAGTGGGGAAGAGAGGGTACGTAGGTAGGAGAGGTTAGGCTCCCCACTAACCAGGACCCTGGGATCGTGACCTGAGCTGAAGGCAGATGTCTAACTGACCAAGCTACCCAGACTCTCCATTACTTTCTATTTTTAATTAATTGAGCCAGTGGTTTAAAAACTGTCAATTTTCATCATGAATTCCTACTTGTCAATCATGTTCTGGTTTTCTCCTCTTTCATTTCAGTGGAATTCTTCCTTGTACTCATGTTTATCTTTCTTTTTCAGTCTTAGTTTTTCTATTTTTTATTTATAAGCATATTGAGAGAAAGGAATTTACCTATTTACTATTTGGGCAGAAACATTAATATTGATGTTACATTTTCACTTTTTTTAATGATGTTATTGTACTACATTTTTTTTCCTGATTTCGGAAATATTTACAAAGTACTCTATTTCTATGCAGGTGCCATTCCCTATTTTACAAGTTTTTTAAAATTTTCCTTGTCTTAAAATGTGGTAGATTATCTCAACATATTTGTGACCATGTGTGATTATTTTCCACAAAAAAGGCAGACATGAAGATAAAATACATGTTTCCATTCCTAAGGTCAACTTTTCTTTTTTGAACTGTTCAATCATGTAATTTCTAGTTTTAATCTTTATTTTCTTAGTCTTGTTTCTTGTCCAAAAACTACTGTGGGCTGGGTTCCTGAGGCCCAGGATTAGATTGAAGGAGTAATATCACACTGAGGTGGATTGGTGGATATAGTGTCAAGTGACAGGACAGTGTCCAACAAATGTAAAGTCAAAGGGGAAAGTAAAATGTGAGCAGACTCTAACTCTCTGATGAGAAGAAGAATTCTGTCCATGTAAGAGCCAGGTTTTCTTTTTTGTTTTGTTTCTTTAGATATTTGTGGTATCATAGTTGTTATATATGAATTCAACATTTGAGTTTGGGCTCCTTCATTTTTCTTTTCTTGTGATAATCTGCTTGTAGAATTTACTTTCTCTGATACCAGAATAACAACTCATCTCATATTCTGCATTAATAAAATAGGCCTGACATAATCCAATTATTTTTTATCTGTAAACATGCATCAGTTTTCTGTGTCTTGTTTTGATTTGGTATTTTAATATAGCTATTGTCCTTTCTTGTTCACATTTAATGTTATGATCTTCATATCATTCTCTATCACTCTGTGCTCACTTTTAATGTTTTAACTGACTTGCTCTTTGTATTAATCTTTTTCTGTAAAGGACTTCAAAATCTTTAGGCTGAGCCAGAAGATAATTTGGTCTAGTTTTCTATCATGACACCCTCTAACATCTGTCTGAAGATTTACATTTCATAAGATGTTTTTATGGAGCACTATGAACATGTTAATTCAATTATTTCCAATATTCCCTAATAGAAAAATCAATTGAATTTCCCAATACTTGCCCTAACTTAACTTTGCATCTGAGTAACCAGGAAATATCGACTAATGTGGGTGGTCTTCTTTCAGTCAATTGAAGACCCAAATGGAATAAAAACACTGAGTTGGAGGGAACTCCTGCTTGACTGCCTGGAACTGAACAGTGCTTCTCTCTTGCCTTTGAATTTGTAAGGGCCAAAGGCAGGCTGCCCCAAGATGGGCCACTTTGGCATGAGTATTATTTTGAGTTACAAGTAATCAAAACCCAGCAGATTCAAGACAAGCTCTTTACCTCTGTCTGCAACTGCCTAAAAAGAATTTAAAGGACTGCTCCAGGAAGAAAGCTATCAACACAGATAAAACTAAATTATACTATGAACTAGGTATAGCAGACAGGGAGGAACCTAGAAAGACCTGTTTGATCAAAGTCCTTCTGCCCCATTCTTTCTAAATGGCCCAGTAAACATTTCTTTATCCAATATTTACTCTTCTTCATCTTCTTGTGAATTGAATTCCTTCCCTTTGAGGTCCCCGAATGCTACCCCTGTCTTTCTAGTTCAGAATTGACAGGGATACCTCATTTCCCCTGACTTTGGAATTTCTATGTCTGTGTGGATTTCCCATGTGTATGGTGGTTCATTAATAAGCCCCTATCTGAATTACATTCTTCAGGAACAGGGGTACCAGGTCATAGTCATCTAGCATACACAGTGTTCCCCTCCATATCTATGAGTTTTCCTGTAGTCAGTTGTTACCACTGTTCTGCTGCTCATTTGCCAAGCCCGTCTTCATGTCACATAAAGTTATTAGATCTAAGAGTGCTTCTTCTGAAGCCACACTAGTTACTGACCAATATACTCCATATTTCAGGGTATGTACAATTTGATCACTTGGTGAGGCATACCCTGAGTATGGCACATAAAAAAGCTAATTTGATTCATGCTTTCCTTTTAACTACTAGTGCTCTACAGTGGAAATATTTTTCATCTTTATTTGCACATTTTATGAGTTCTCAAAACGCTAACCCTTGAGCCCACTTATTATAGGAAAAAAAGAAAGTACCCCTCTTTAATTGATTCCTGGATTTCTGTATTGCTAAGAAGATATGCTTTAAAGAACTGGGGCAAGGATTTTTGGTGCTGATATGAACAGCTAGTTATGCATTGTAATTCTTATGGTATTTTTCTAAAACAGGCAGCTATTTAAACCAATTTTCCTTACTGGAAGAATTCATCATAAAAATCCTGAATATATCATACATGTTGTCTTAAGGTTGCAGTCCCCTTTCAGTGGCCAAGACCTTTTGGATTTTGTTACTGTTTTAGTTTTAGAAAACTAATACATGTACTTGGTAAAAAATAAATAAATAAAAGAATCTGAAGAATTTATGATGAAAAACAGCAATCCCTCTTACCCTCTGCCACATACATACATCCGCTCCCCTCCCCAGAAGCAAACTATTTGTGATAGAATTTAATTTTTTCTGGTAGTTATATTTCCATATCTTTATAGAACTTATTTCATTCTATGCTTCTTCCAGTTTGGGATAGTATTAATTCTAGTTATCTTGGCTCTCTCTCTTCATTGTTTCTTATCTTCCAGACCACTAAAAAGAAACCAGATGCAAACCTGATTCCCTTTTTTGCACGTAAACTCCTGTCTCTCCTCACCAAAGCTTTTTTGATCTTTTTTTTTTTTTTTATCAGCTGTGTCCTTAAATTTTATAACAGGTCTATCTTTGTCTTTTTCTATTCCTTTACTCCATATTCATTGGATTCATTCAGTACAATAAGCACTTTTTTTTCAGCTTTAGGAAATGTACCTGTAACATGTCTTGGATTATTTCATACCCTTTATTTTCCATTATCTTTCTGAAACTGTTATGAGCCAGATGTTAGTCCTCCCGAATGGATCCTTTGTGTTGCTTATCAATTTGCTCATATTTTTTATATGTTTTCTCTCTATTCACAGAGCTCCCCTTGACTTCATGTTCTAAAACTTCTATTTATTTTTTTAAAGATTTCATTTATTTGACAGAGAGAAACACAGCTAAAGAGGGAACACAAGCAAGAAGAATGAGAGAGAGAGAGAAGCAGGCTTTCTGGTGAGCAGGAAGTCTGATGTGGGGCACCATCCCAGGACTCCAGGATCATGACCTGAGCTGAAGGTAGATACTCAACGACTGATCCACCCAGGTGCCCCAAAGGTCTATTTAAAATTACATGTTGGGGTGCCTGAGTGGCTCAGTGGGTTAAAGCCTCTGCTTTCAGCTCAGGTCATGATATCAGGGTCCTGGGATCGAGGTCCGCGTCGGGCTCTCTGCTCAGAGCCTGCTTCCTCCTCTCTCTCCCTGTCTCTCTGCCTACTTGTGATCTTTCTTTCTGTCAAATAAATAAATAAATAAATAGATGATAGATAGATAGATAGATAGATAGATAGAATTAAATTAAATTACATGTTGGCAATCACATATTTAAGCCCCAAGAGCTCTTTTCTGTTCTTTAATTTTCTTCTCTTGTGTTATAGTCAGCATCTTTTCATCACTCTGAAGACATCAACTAGAAATTCTTGTTACTATGTTTCCATAACTATCTCTGTTTCTTCTAGGGTCATCAGGTCTCTTATATCTGTTTTTGTCACTTGCCTAGTGGTCTTTGGCTATATTTTCATATTTGAAACCACTTGCTGGTCTACATGGTGATCTTCTGCTGCTAGACTTCTCCATGGATCAACAATGTCTTTACATAGTTGGAGCTTATTAACTGGAAGACTTCATTTGAGAAGGCCCCCAAATTCAGTCATGATGATAGCAACATCCATCACAATAGTCCTTTTTCTTCCCAATTTTTTCATTTTCCTTCGATGTCTTTCAAGTCTTTGTGGTTTATTTTCATTGTTGTCTGAGAGTGAAATCCTGGGTGACCTGCCCTCTACCTGCTAAATACTGTGAGGATGAGTTATTGGATTACGGGGAGCCAACTTCCAAATCATTCTGTAGGTCATGTTTCATGTGATCACCTCCTGCACACTCCTCCCCCTTTTAATTTTTTTTCCTCCCCCTTTTTAAACTACCCTTCCAACTTCCATTTTCCACTGTTGCTGTTGGCTTTGAGCCTGGAGCTCTCTAAGGATCATCTGAGAAAAATGACAAAGATCCCTTCTCATTTCCTAGCCTGCTCTATTCCATCTTATTCTTTCTTGGACAGCATACTTTTTTTTTCTTCTAGTAATCTGAGGTTCTCTTCTGTATCTGGGGCTTATTCCTTTACCATCACTTTATTACCCTCTCATAAGGAGGCAAAGAAAAACACAAGGGCCTAGTCTGCCTTCATGAAGCAGAAGTGGAAGGGAATATTCTCTTGTTCTTCCAGTAATAATAAAATAACATTTATCTACGCCAGTGATAGTTAAAGTACAATCCCTGGAACATGGTTATCAGCATCACCTATTAGAAAACATGTTATAAATGTAAATTCTCTGACATTAGGCCTACTAAATCAGAAACTATGAAGGTGGGGCCCAGCATTCTGTGTTTTAACAAGACCTCTAGATGACCTTTTGCTTCTTCATGTTTGAGAATCTCTGAAGTAAACACATGCACATCCTTCTCCCTGTGGGTAAGGACACCTATTTGCAGCTTCATTAGCCAGGACATACGTATGTCTGTATGTATAGGTATGATTCCCAATAGCTGCAATCCTCCACCACCTTCAGCTAAGGACCACTGATTCCCCTCTGTAGGCCAAGACCTCCCCCAGGTCCTAGGCACAAAAAGTATAGCAGACACGTTCAACTGTGAAATTAAAATCAAGTCCAGGGTTCTTGGAGATTCACCTTGTCTCAGTCCCCATATTATTATTATTCCATGTATGCTAACTGGACATCTGCCTTCATCTCTGTTTTGATAATCATGCTAGTATTCCAAGACGTCAAAGAGGCTGTGTTACTAGCCCCCAGCCCACTAAATTTGGTTACTCCTGGCATAAAGTTCATCATGTTGATTAGAAACCAGTACCCTGCTTGATTTTAGCTGTCTTTCAGATTCTCTACCACAGAGTGTAGTCATTTGCCCCCACAACAGCAAACCAAGACTTAGTTACAGCTTCAACCTATCCCAGAAATGTGACCTTTTAATAATCAGTATGAAATTTCCTGATCAGTGATAGTCAGGTAATCTTCATAATAAAAACTGTGCCACTCCTTTCCCTCAAAAAAACCTGTCCAGGCTGGAAACAATCCTCTATTTTGGTAGTAACTTCCCTGCCACACCTTCCTATCTATAAAAACCTTTGACTTTGTACAACTCCTCAGAGCATCTCTCTACTTGCTAGGCAGGATATTGCCCACACTGACTAGTCACTTAATAAAGCCAATCAGATCTTTAAATTTACTTGGCTGAATGTTTTTTGTAACACAGCAATACGATATTGTATCTTCTAATGGCACTTGTCCTTGGGTCTGACAACTCAGGCTTGATGATGATCCACTATGTAACCACAAAGGAGAAATCAACCACTAACCCCGGTCACACTTACTTTGCACCCTAATCAAAGAAACTGACTGGTCACCCATAGAATCAACTAGCAACTGACACAGGCAATTATGTACGGCGGGCCATTTTTAGAGTGTCAGTTGTGAGTACACTCAGACAGGACCTGAGAAAGGAAAGTGCATTTGCCAGGTGACCTATAGAGCAGCCTGCTGGGGAAGAGTAAATAAGACAATACTGACCATCTAGGAAATGACAGCTGGACTTTCCTCATGGGAGTTCCTGTGACTTGGTTTGGTTGTGGCCATCCTTCTCCATCGGTAGTGATCTCAGCACTGATCCAGAGCATATAGCCCACAGCAACAAGCAATTATCACCCTCTAGCCTACCAATGACAAAGAGCTTGGGAGAAAAGGAAAGGAAACCTACAGGACAACTTGCAAGCTTCCTGCCACTGACTAAACCATGACCAACAAGTTTGTTTCAGTCCACTTTCCCTCCTGCCTTGGATTCCAGAACTGCAGAGGTGTCTTCTTCTTCAATTCATGTTCTGTTCTTGCTTTCATTTATAGAATGAACAAATAGAAGGAATTTCTGATTCCAGGGCATGCAATCCAAAGAATAAAGAGGCCTTTAGTGCCTTAACAAAAATAATTCTATGGAGCCATTAAGAGATTAAAAATAAGAACTAAGGCCTCTGTTCTAGATCAATTAATAGTATAATGAACATATGGAATAAAATCCTTCTTGATTCAGATTCTGTGTTATTTTTTCAGTGAAGTGATGGATGCACAATTGAAAGAATGTTATTACAAATGAAATTATACATTTTTTGGTTTGAATATATTTGAGTATATTTTTTTAATAATTTTATTTTTTCAGTGTTCCAAGATTCTTTGTTTATGCCCCACACCTAGTGCTCCATGCAATACTTGCCCTCAATGCCCACCACCAGGCTCTCCCATTCCCCACCCCCGCCCCTCCAAAACCCTCTGTTTCTGAGTCCAAAGTCTCTCATGTTTCATCTCCCTCTCTGACTTACCCCAATTCACATTTCCTTTCCTTCTCTTACTGTCCTCCATGTTACTCCTTATGCTCCACTAGTAAGTGAAACCATATGATACTTGACTTTCTCTGCTTGGCTTATTTCACTCAGCATAATCTCCTCCAATCCCATCCATGTTCCTACCCCTCCATATGCTGTCTATAAAAGACACATTTTGAATCTAAAGATACATCCAGAGGGGATGGAAAACCATCTTTCATGCCAACGGGCCTCAAAAGAAAGCTGGGGTAGAGGTTCTCATATCAGACAAATTAGATTTTAATCTAAAGACTGTAGTCAGAGATACAGAAAGATACTACATCATTCTTAAAGGGTCTATCCACCAAGAAGATCTAACAATTATAAATCTTTATGCCCCCAACATGGGAGCAGCCAACTGCATAAGCCGACTGTTAAGCAAAATAAAGAGTCCATATATACATATATTTTAAGAACTCACACCATCAAGCTATTCTACAACATCCAATTTTATCAATAATACAGTAAGGTGCCAGGAAAAAAATAGTATGACTGGGAGGAATAGTATACCCTACAGTCTGATGAATTTTTGGCAATGTGACATGGCCTAGAAAGTTCCAGTATGTGGATTTATATATTTTTACTTATTGCTTAAACAAAAATAAAAATAATTTATTTAGTATTTATCCTTAGGAGGCACTGTGCTAGGTTTGGGGGAGTTACAAAAATGAGTATTTTTATTTGAATGCGATTACTGAACTACTGCTGATGAAAAATATTTAAGAATACACTGAAGAGTAATATTAAAAAGCATTTGGTTGCTTGCTGTGTTTTATACAACTCCTTTTGCCCCCATGCATAACTTTCTCAGCACTCACTAATTCCAATAGTCCTGTGAATGTGGTATTACCTGATTTTCAGTGCCTCTCATCTGACCATATGGCTAATTTTTAAATGGTTTCCATTTTAAAATCTTCTCTGCGAAAACATGAAGAGAAAAAAAAAACTTCAAGTTACTATAGATTTTTCTCTTTTTTTCTATTCCTATTATTTTATATATAGAAAGTGAAGGTGAAGGGATTTAAGAGATACACACTTCCAGTTATAAAATAATGAAGTCATGAGGATGAAAACAGCAACATAGGGAATATAGTCAATAATGTTGTATTAACTACGTATGGTGACAGATGGTGACTACATTTTCCATGGCGAGCTGGGAGTAATGTATATAATTGTCAAATCACTATGTTGTACACCTGAAACTAATGTTGTAGGTCAGTTCTACTTCAATAAAACAAACTGAAGGAAAAAAAGTAATGTTATAATTCTTGACACTATTTTTGTTGCAACATTTCTTAGAAGAAAGCATAGCTAGTCATTGCCTTTACAACAATGTAATGGATCTTCAGTCCCCAAAGTTACAGAGCATTTTAAAGGACTTATGACATACACCAATCTAGAGAAAAGCATTCACATCGTCTACAGTGTGAGTGAGAAGCCTTTGGAATCATGCATTTCTGCACTCCTGAAAGCTGCTCAACTTCACAGAGGTAATTTGGACTCAAACGTGAATATGTCATCTAACAGAATGCTTGACCACTGTATTATTTGCATACATATGTCTGAAAAAGCATCATTAAAAGGCAATATTTTCATTCTGTTGACTACCACCCCCATTACCTGCTGCCATTCAAATGGCAGTCCCCTATTTGAAACCTCTCAGTACTTCTCTTTCCCATCCTCTAGCCATTATATCATGAAAAGTAGGGTGAAAAGAGCCATGCAACTCAAATGATGTGCCTTCTTCACCTCTAGTATGATTTGAGACATTGGATCTATTACTATTCCATTAAAACAGACAGCTATATTTATAGCCATATTCTACTTCAAGCCTGGAAGGAAGATAACAACCCAATGTGCAGTATGATGAAGAGGAAAATGCCCATCATACGTTCATATTCCAGAAAAACAAATGAGTATGCTCCATCAATTTCTAGGAAAAGGATGCGAAGTATGCTATAAACATACTTCAGGTGAATCTGAGGAAGATTATTTTTTTCTTAGTTTTTTCCATGACAAATAGTGTTCTCTAATCTCTCAATCCCTGCCCCTTTGTGAAAGTCAACTTCTGAGTGATAGTGAGAGGAATATGAGCACAAATGAAAAACAATGTTCAATCTATGTATTCTTTCTAGATTCTGAAGCATCATTTAAAGCCAGTATTTTAATCACAAGCAAGAGTCAAAAAGCTGGAAGATAGTTTCAAATAGTCTTGGCAAGATTTATTTCTACCCTCTGAAAGGATATCAGTCCAGTAGTTTCCTATTCTCCTCAGCAAGAAACATGTTCCATTAACCTATCAAAAGCCTTTGAAACATGGTCATCTTCAAAGAACATGCCAAGGGGAACTGACATAGGTCATCAGTCCTCCCAATTTTCAGGCATTTTGCCCCATTAAAATTTTTAGTCACAACTTGTTATTTGGTCCTGTCCCTATAAACTTCTCAAAATACATAACTAGCTGAAAGATCAGAGTTCTTAAGGGAATACAAACACTCCAAGTCTACCTCAAAAATCCACGTTCAGTGGTAGCTGACCACAGTCCTCGGCTGAGTCACAGAAGGATATGAAATAGTCTAGAAGACAATAATGTGGACTCCTGGGAAGAAGAGGGAGCTTAGTAATTAATAGATAGAACTAAGTAGGCTCAAAGAAAGCAATTGGAACAGGCCACCTGGAAACCCTGTCAAATACATTGGGGTCATGGAAAGAGGAGTGGTCTTAAAGATGGAATAATTCATTTCAAATCCCAAGTTTGCTACATTTTACCTTGATGCCCTTGAGTAGACCACCAAAACTCTGAGACTCAGTTTTCCCAGATGTAAAATTGGGGTAATTTTGGTCCAGCTAGATTCAACAATAACAGGGTTGTTGGAGGAAAAATTAGACTATAAATGTGAACATATTTTGTGACTATCAACTCTGTAACACTAAGGAATTCATTTTCTGGAAGACACTGGTCATGGGACAGCAAAAAAAATAAAATCCCTGAGGTGTAGTAGTAATAACACGTGTCCATACTGGTGGGGGGAGGTAAGATAAATTTTAAAAAGAGAAAAACAAGGTTCCTAATCACCTTCACCTCAAGATGTATGGCAAGCACATATACATCTTCAGTCACAATGGAGTCAAAACAAAGACTTTACTGAAATCATTTTCTCTTCTCATTTGTAAACTGTTTTTTCTTTAACCCACTAATATTTATAAGGAGTTATGGTTTATTCAACATAAGTCTAACTGCAGCAAAGACTGTCGCTGCCTACTGCCTATATACTGTCGCTCTCCCCCATAACCTTGTATTGTGGATGGCAGCAACATCGGAAGGAAGAAAGAGAGAAAGGGATGGAGAGATGGAGGGAGGGAAAAATGAGGGAATGAAGAACACTTCAATTCTCAGCCTTGGAAAGAGTGGTAGTCAATGAGATGGAACAGAAGTCTGCAGGTGGGGCATCTAGGATCTCCTTATAAGGGAATAATTCAAGTGGTGTCACATACCTTTTCCTCTTTAAGCTGTCTGAAACATGGCTGTGAAGACAAAACTTGTGGCAGTCACCTTCTGCAGATGGAAGCCAAACACTACATTGGCAAGGCACAGGACAGGAAATGTCATAGCACCACAGTATGCCTGCCCTGGATTGCAACGCCTAAGATTCCAGTTTCTCCCTTATTATAGTGATAATATACTATCCAAGCTTTGCTATATAGTAAAGGTTTAAAGTTCATTAATAAGGTTCCACTTTATAAAACTAAACAGGGTCTAATAACATGGAACATCTTTACAGCCAAAACTATTTCACATCAAATTCCCTGTCCCATTATCTTAATCAACATCTCTAAGTACAATTTTCTTTTTCTTTTTTTTTTTTAAATATTCTTGCAGTCAAGCTTTGTGTGTACTCAGGAGAAAGAGCTGAGAACTCAGAGTCCTGATTTCCATAAGAAGGACAAACTCCTGCATTTCAAAGCCACACTTAGTTCAAGCACCCAGTCTTCATACAGTGATAACAATATCTAATAGCTGCTAGTCCAATTCCTTCTCTAAATATTTACACCAGATTTCAATGGGAAGCTTCTCATCATACTGGGCTAGTTGAGTTTAAACCCACCAGGGAACTAAGCGATGGTCCCACTCATTTTCAGACATAAGAGCATCATTGTTATGATGATGAGCTGGCATCTGTGTAAACAGAGTACAAATTATTCCTTTTTTCCTTATATCCAAAGGGATATCATTACATACATAGAGTTTTTAATTTATATCATTTAAAAAATAGACAGATCAAGTCACTTGCCTCCCCATTCTGCCTTTGCTTAAAATTACCTAAACGAATGCCCCCTTCTTTCTCTTCAAGCTTACGAGATCTTTAAAGACAGAAAGAGCACAACAATCATCTTTTTATCCCCCAAAGCACCTACCACTATGCCTCGTACATACATTCAAAGTTGGTTCATTTGAATTCACTCAGTCATTCAGCGTATTTATGAGCTTTTATGTGAGAGACTGATGTGGTTTCAGGGTATAAAGAACCTCAATTCTGCCACTCACTACCATGAGACCTGGGATTTATGAATCTCTCTAACCCTTGCTTTCTCATTAGCAAAAACTCATTTTTTTTTTTGTCCAACCCATATCTTGGTGTCACTGTATGTCAAATGAGGTAAATCTCTAAAATACCTTTTGTAAGATATTCTTGTTATGTATGCCTCTGTGTCAGTATTAGCTTTTCCTTTTATTTCCCCCGGTGACTCTGGGAAATTATACCATCCAACAGAGTACTACTTGGCCACATTGTCACTGTGTCACGTCCACCCAGGCTAAACCATGGTCACTTGCCCAGTACTGGCCTTCCAAAAGAAGAAAGGAATTTAGTCTTCCTTCTTCTATCATTAGCTCTTACTTGGGTATCGCGTAAGTTCAGAGACAAAGTAAAGACATGCTGTACACCTTCTGCAGAGGCCTTCAGCATCAGTAATTCAAGACCATCAGCAAGAAGGGGAAGAAATGGGGAAGAGAACCTAGGTGGTTCCCTCACTCCCACACAGGACTGTCTTTATAAATGACTGTAAAAGTACTCTATAAATGGCGTATCTAGAGCAGCTGGGTATTTCTTTTTGGATTGCATTTAATCAGTAGGGCTTTGACATGTGGAGGGTTTGGGAACCCTGGCATACCCATACGCAAATGTTGATGCCACTTCTTAAACCAAACAAAAACTTGTTTCTGGATTAAAAAACATTTGGAATTATCAACAATGTAGCAAACACGGGAACTGTACTTATGCATATTCTAAATTAAAAGCCTTAGTTCATAATTTTGCTGAAGTAATCAACAATAATATGATGGAGAAAATTATAACAATGAATCCCTTAATACCACAACTGGTCTTTCTGAATCATTTTGAAATATGCCAACCAGACTCAAGGTCAAACTGAAGCACACAATAAATGTATGGTCTACTACACCATGGATACCCACCAAATAACATACTCTGCCCTCAAGTAAATACATTCCAGTGGGGCCTCCAGTAACTTCATTAAAATACAATTGGTGGAAGCAGAAAATATTAAGACTGCTCCTCCTCCCTCATTTTTCCATGGGGAAAAAAAACAAAAATTAAAATTATAGGTCATTTCAGCAATTGTTTTACTAAACATTTATAAAGCATGAGTTAAATATGAAGAATCAGATAACCAATTCAGACTCCTATGAGTCAGTGATATTATCTGTAATATGCTTTATAATAATTTCAAAGATACATGTACCCAGAAGCATAGGTTAAGCAGGGAGAGGTTCAGGACAGGGAACAGAGGCTTCCCAGCCACTTCTTTCCCACATCAGAGACGCACTCTCTGACCTGCGTTCAAAGATGAGTTCTCCAAGTTGGGTAAGCAGTCACCTCAAACGGCAGGGAATATTTTGGGTTATGAAACATCTCCATTTACAGCCAGACTGTTACATCGCTCACATGACATTTTCCAGAGAGCCATGCCCCATAAATCCACGGATCCTAGATGTGTTTACCAGAAGGAATCCTAAACCAGAAACACCCTGCCAAAAGCAGTCCACAGACATGACTCCTCCTTGCAAACACCATTAGTCTATTCACCAGATCATTTATTAGCAAGTTTATAAGGAGATTAAGCAGGTCATTTGCCTCCTTGCTTTCTTTTGAATGTTCCCCTGGTAACAAGAGAAATGAATTGCAGACTAGTTGCTGAACCCGTTCCTTGCCCTCATGTTCTAGGTACGATCCTTCAGTTCTTGCCATGTGTTACTTTATGTAATTCTCTCAACTCTATAAAGTCAGTACTACAGTTCCATTTTCCAAATGAAGAAACTCAGGAATGAGAAGATTATGCAACTTGCTCCAAGTCCCAGAGTTAGCATGTGACAGAACCAAGATTTAAGACCTAACACAGTGGCTTCAGATTCTGTTTTCTAAGGCATGATATGGTTCACTTCTGTAATTATCTATCTTCCCGGGATCTTTCTTTTGAGACTTCTATTATACATTTAGAATTAAGAAGGACAAAGTTTCTGTAAATGAAGTTTTCTAAAATCCTCAACTGTGGTGGATTAAAGATGGATGAAAATCGTGTTTTACATTTCTCTCATTGAGAGATGGGAGCTACTTCCCCAAAGTTTGATTCTGAGCAGGCCTCTATTTCCCAAGTAACAAAAGAGCCACCATGGAAGAAGCTGAACTACAGTGACGGAGAGATCACTGGAAAAGGCACTGAGTATGGAAAAAAAAAGTGATCCAGCTGAGCCCATGTTTCCAGATATCCCTGCCAAGGTGGTAGGCATATGAGAAGTTGTCTTGAACCCTCCAGACCAGACTAGCTACCAGTTAAGTACCACTGGCTGACTCCATCAACAACATGTTGAGAATAATCCAGTGGAGCACTGCCTAAATTCCTGACCTACAGAAGCATGAAAACAGAAATAATGCCTCCCAATTCCCCACAACATAACTGGGTCGAGCAAAGGGAATCCCTAGAATAGTGTAAATACTACACTACCACAAAAAATGAGAAAATAAATCAAATGGGAAGCCTGCCTTTTTTTCATCTACTTAAATTTTGTGTGTGTGTTTTTAATAACAAGTGAAAGTGAAAAACTGTGTTTAATAAATGGTGTGATCTTGACTTGAAAGTTAGGGGCATTCAAAGGACCAAGAGTTCAGAGAGGTTACTTCACAGATTGCAAAATAAGTTTACAAGAATCCAAAGCACAAGCAATGAGAGTGGGTGAGAATTTTGAGAGGGTCACACATTTTTGTTTTCAGAAACAAACCGTGTGGGTGGTTTAAATTACACCAAAGCACTTTCACATTGGTACAGCTATGTTAATATTAACCACATCTACATTGTGTTAAATTTCTCAAAATGAAAATGTGTCCATATCTCACTGAATAGGAGTTATGGGTATTTTCTGAGGTTTATTATGTGTCTCTCTCATACCTAAGCCCCCATGAACTTCTTCAATTATGGACAAAGAATTTGACATCAGTCCTGACCTTGCATGTCCAAACAGCACATATTTTACTCTGATTCTATCTCTAAGATATTTTTTCTTCCTCTGCCTGATCTTATCCTCATTTCCTCTAACACACAATAGTACATACATCACACACATGTGCATGAATATATACTCCCCTCCCACCACACACACAAGGACACAGCTGTGCAAAGCAGTAACTATGGCAGCAAAAGAGACAGGATGATCCCTTCCTACCTTCTTCTACTATTAAAACCACCAGACACTCCATCAAAATCTTAAACCACTAAGCATTTAGATCTGTTATTAGTGGACAAGTCTCTTAAATAAAGCCTTCAGCTGTAAGATGTCACATACATTTAAGATAACTATGGCCAACTGAAATATGAAGGTCAAACGCAGTGGCCATTAAATTGAACATGAACACAACAAACCACAAACATTCTATAAATGTTACTTACAAGATAAATTCTTTAGTTATTTATCCATCTGACATTTACTGAGTGTGTATTTTCATGTTGCTGTACAGGGGCAGTATCATTCCTTCTGATACAATGCTCACAATAGCCCTATGAATTAGGTAGGCATCATTTTATCCATTTGCCAAATGATAAAACACAAGCTCCAAGAGAATAAATGACTTACAGAAAGTTATACAGGTATTCTCAAGTAGTAGCCAGTAGTTACCACTGGTTACTACTTTTTAATGTGCCCAACTTCAGCTCAATTCTAATTAGGGATATATTCCTCATAACTGCCAAAGTTTCCTATAATTCATAGAACAGGGGAAACCAGTTTTTAACAAATTTAGACAATTTTATGACTATAAAGAAGCCCCACCACATACCAGAACTAGGCCCTCTGGTAGTACTAATACAGTCTGATATGGTCTGATAACACCATAGTTAACTATAAAGTTCAATATGGGAAATTTTCGGTAGAAAAAGCAATAGTTTATCATCTATTTTATGATACGTGTCACAATATAACTCTCACGATGCAATGCTATTTTCCAGGGGACTAGGGAGTGACTCAGCACATGAACTTGTTCATGCCTCACCTACCACCACTGGCCTGCTATGGAAATCACAGAGCTCTGCTGAAAGTCCCTACGTGTGGCAATTTCTTACAGCAAACACTTGTGTCACTCAATCCAAGGAATTTTCTGGCTGCAGGAGTATGCTCAACACTCTGCAAAGTGGACTTGAAGACCAAGGAGTTCATACTCCCAAGAGCAACCCTTCATCAAGGAGGGGCAGGAGTTGGTGGATAAATACCCCACCTTTCTACCCTTAAGCAAGATAATTCCAGTGTATGTTCCATGGTCTTTTTAAGGTTCTGATTGGGGACTGAGCTGCAGTCTAGCCTGCTCACTCATATACGCTTTAGTGGCTTTTCTCCCTTCCTGTCTCACTTCCCCATGCCTTGCAGTGCCCTTCTGGGACCATCTCCCAATACAACAACTTGCACCCTGTAGCAGAGTGTATTTTCCAAAGACTGCTACATCAGTATATCCCCTGCGACACACTTTTCTCAAAATGTAACGCTGATACTCTTTCATCAAGAAGCAGAATCATATGTCCCTTCCTTTCCAATCTGGAATGGCCTGTGATTATGGCAGAGGAGACACAATACAACCACTGAAGCTAGATCATGACAGGCAGCACAGCTTCTACCAGGCCTTTTTGAAAGGTGTGCACTTGGGAGGCAGCCACTGCCCTGTGAGGAAACCAAGAAGCAACATTCAAAGGCCCTATATAGGTGCCCCAGTCCAGAACCCCAGTTAAGTTCCCAGACAGCAGCTGGCATCAATTCCAGGCATATGACTGAGTCTTCAAGTGACTGTAGCCCTCAAACTAGAAGCCAAGAAGGGTAAGGAGGAGACGTTCCCATTGAGCCATGCCTAAATTACAGAATTGTGAGCAAAATAAATGTCCTCATTGTTTTAAGACACTGAGTCTTGTAATGGTTTGTTACTCAGCAATAGAGAACTAGAACATACTCAAACTCCCATGTCAGGGTTGGCTTTGGGAGCAACCCAATGTAAGAAAGTGTCCAAGTCATTCAACTAGTCAACGGCAGGAAGGAAATGTGAACTCAAACTGCCCATGCCATGTCCGCTATACTCTACCACCTACTGATTCAGTCAGGTTAGTATTTGGTCTCTTAAATATAGGGGCCCCAATGTGTCTGAAAGAGGAGGCCATAATACATCGCATTCCCCTCAGTTCTTGTTCTTATTCTTGTTCTTGTTCTTAACTGCGCATTCCAAGTCTTACCCATTATTTGGGGGTACTTTTGCCAGTTTCAAACCAGGAGAAAACTTAAAGGACATTACTGCTAAGGAGGAGAAAAATATAAATAGCTAATTATAGGCTTTAATGTTTTGCTTTTCATCAGAGTATTCTCAGTTGAGCCGTAAAAACTAGGCACATTTTCAACAAATTACAGATAAAAAATTTAAAAAAGCAAATAGTGATTCATCTAAATTTCCATCCAATGCAGAGTTTGGAATTAATATTGTTAACATAAGGGTGTGGACATGGAAACAATGTATTTTCTTTAGAAATTTCCACTCAATATACTTATCTTCAGAGGAAATTACTAAAAATTGATCTAAAAGATGAAACTCAGAATCTTATCCAAAATATAATCTTCACTACTAAAATAAAATGGAAAGACTTTCAAAATTGTTATGTCCTAAAAATATTACCCATCACATTAAGTCCACTGTAGCACATTCATATAAAGATCTGCCAAAGTAATGAGCACATGTTAAAAATCAACCTCTACTTCCCTAAAGTTGTTACATTATGAACACAGTACTGTTGTTATCAGAGGTTAACTGTAAGACCATCAGCTCCAAAGGTATGAAACACCAACTCTACTGCCCCCTTCAATCTGTCATTGTGATTTGCTTTGTAAAACATGCCACTGCAGCTGTCTTGGTGGATAGATCTAACCTAACTGGATTTCTTTTGATAAAATTTATTTACTGAAGTAAGTTCTCTGCTTCAACTCCATCTTTCAACCTTTGGCATTTGTCTACTTCACCCATGATTAATTTAAGACCCACCTGGTATTTTCTTAAATGTATTTGCTTAATAAAATGTGCCTTAAAGTTGGTTTCTGGTTCACTTTTCCATTTTGAGACAAAACATCAATAAGATTTATCATTTGAAAATGTCAGTGGATTTCGGCAAAATCTAGTTACAGGTTGAGTTTGAGAGAAGAGATTTCACTAGATGAAGTCTGGTCCACTTATCTATGTAACAGCAGTGATTAAAAACAGTACTTCTCCATATCCAGGTAATTTAAAGAACTGTTAATTGAGCACTGAACCTCCTAGAACATTGGAGGTGGCAGAATGAATCCGTTGTCAACCCAAGAACTTGCTCTCTATTGGGCCACAAATACTCTTGAGTGCCTTACAAGGAAGAATAAGAAGTACTAAGATCTCTTTCAGATGTAGGTGATTCCAGAAGAGTTCCTAAGACCTCTGAGGTACAAAGAATTCTCCCATAGGATAGAGTTTATTTTTTTTTATCTACAAACACAAAAACTTGGAGCACTTGGCTGGCTCAGTTAGTAGAGCATATGACTCTTGACTTCGGGGTCTTGAGTTCAAGCCCCAAATTGGGCATGGATCCTACTTTAAAAAAATTAAGTAAAAAATTAAATAATCCTTTGAAAATCAATTTTAAAAAACCCACAGCAAATTTTTACACCACTACGTTGCTGGCTTCCTCTAGTAATTTAACATAAAGGACTGTTATGAAATTTATGGTGTTTCAATTTCTTCTCTGGGCCATGGCAGCTGAGTAATAAGAAACAGCACCTGGGAATTAGAGGCATATTAGTGGTGGTTAAAATCCAAAGACCTGCAGATAGTGAATACATGGTAAACTTACCTTCTTTGAATTGTAAAAAAAAGGAGATCATTTTATGTGCTTCTCCTAAGTTTCCTTGAAGGCTCAAATGTTGATAGGAGTTATGTGTAAATAATGAATTACTACATAACCCTACCCAGCTTATCATTAGCTGCCCATCCCCTTGGACAACTGGCATGTACTGTATCACTACGTTCTAAACTTGGGGGGAACTTTGGGTCTTATAATCCTCTTTCTTATTCAGAAGCTCCCTGGGACATCAGTCCCAACAAGAAGGAAATTCCTGCTGTGAAAAGCCTGTAGTTTCTAGACCTGCAGACCCTAGGGTATTGGTGGTCAGTCACTAGTGAGGAAGAGACCTTCCCAAGCTTTTATCTGGTTGAAGCAAGAAGCAATAGGCAAAGAACAGAACCAAATGCTAAAACTCTTGACCCATTTTTCTCACCCTTTCAGCTTTACCCTCAAAAATAGTCTTAATATGAGAACCAGGAATAATATTTTTTCTGTCATTCAGCACAGGTCCTCTTACATAATGGGTGCTCAATATACTGTGAACATTCAGTAGGTAAAGTGAAGGGCCTTACATCCCCTCAAATGTCCCTTCATATGTTAAGATCAGAGTTCAAAACTAAACGTGAGATCCCAAGAGTTGACTTTGAAGGATAATTCATTCCTGTCACATAAGTAACAGGTATCAGACACTTCTTCCTGGAGCACAGGGAAGGAACTAGTTGAATAGATTGGTTTTACTTCCATTTAATTAAAATGCATTTAAGACAAATTTGAGGTCAAATTCTTTTAGAAATGTGGCTGGGTTTTTTTGTTTTGTTTTGTTTTGTTTTGTTTTTGTCTCAAGAGAAGATGGAAAGACAACAATGAGGCAGAATTACATGGAGGAAAAAAATGATAGTGCCAAAGGAATTGTTCTGAAAGTTATGTCACCTTCCTTCAAGACTAACAATGTGCTACACTCTTGGGTACCTACCTTTAGGAGAATGAAAGAAGATAAAGGCATGGATATTACAAGGAATTCACAAGGAAGCAATATCTCTGGAATTCCAGAGAGATCAGTGCAATGTCTCCAAGCAGGTCTTGGCTAAGGTCCCAAAAGGTAATCCAAAGCAAGAGGAATCTCTTTCTACCTCTATCCATTCTCCTTACTTACCTTTCCTTCCTCATATTTTCCTTTTCCTATGTTTATTATATTTGGAACAAAGGGTGGGAATGAGGCACAATTCGCCATCAGAAGTAAAACCATACTAGATAATCATTCATATAAGTGGGGATGATAGCATTAAACAGTCCTCACTTTTCCCATTTATTTAGCTATCAGTCCATACACAACCCATCTTAAAGGAGGTATCCTGGAATCCCTACTCTTTAATCTCCTTCCCCCTACCCTCAACTCCCTGCATATAGGTTTCCTGAAGGGGGCATCTGGGTGGCTCAGTCAGTTAAGCATCCAGCTCCTGGTTTCAGCTCACATCATGATCTCAGGGTCATGAAATGAAGCCCTGCATCAGGCTCCACGTTCAACAGAGCTTCAGCTTGAGATTCTCTCTCCTTCTCCCTCTGACCCTCCTGCTTGTGCTCATTCTCTCCCCCTGTCTAATATAAATTGATCTTTTTTTTAAAGGTTTCCTAAAGTACTATTAATGCTCTGGCTTTTGGCAGTTAGTTGAATGATTCAAGCTGGTTTCTCCCTGCATGGAGCCAGAGAAGGGACAGGGACATTTCGGAATAAAGTGAGTAAAGCCAGAAAGTAAACAATGGGGGTACCCATAAGCCACACATGCAAACATGTGGATAAATTTTATATACATCGTATTGCACAAAATAAGCCAGATACAAAAGAAAGAGCATCTACTATAGGTTTCTATTTTACATGAATTTCTAAAATACACAAAGCATGTTGTTAGAAGCTGGGGTGGTGGTAACCTTGAGGTAAATAGAAATAGTGACTAGACAGGAATGTCTAGAGTCCAGGTAATGTTCCATTTCTAGATCTCGCTGCTGGTCACAAAAGTGTGTTCCACTTGAGAAAAATGCACATTTGTCATTTATATGTATGTATGCTATACTTTAATAAAAATGGAAAATAAGTACATAGAAATCCAGTAGCATTTGTGATATATAGAACTAAACTTAAAAATAGTTTTTGAGGGTGCCTGGGTGGCTCAGTGGGTTAAAGCCTCTGCCCTGGGCTCAGGTCATGATCCCGGGGTCCAGGGATTGAGCCCTACATCCGGCTCCCTGCTCAGCAGGAAGCCTGCTTCTCCCTTTCTCACTCCCCCTGCTTGTGTTCCCTCTCTAGCTATGTTTCTCTCTGTCAAATAAATAAATAAAATCTTTTAAAAAAATAGTTTTTGGAACCAAGCAGTGAGATTTTATTTATTTATTTTTAAAGATTTTACTTATTTGAGAGAGAGACAGAGAGAGAGAGAACATAAGCAGGGGGAGTGGAAGAGAGAGAAGCAGCCTTCCCACAGAGCGGGGAGCCTGAGGTGGAGCTGGAGCCTAAGACCCTGGGATCATGATCTGAGCCCAAGGCAGATGCTTAAGGACTGAGCTACCAGGTGCCCCCAAATAGTCAGATGAAGTGCTAGCTGGATCCTTTGGTCAGCTGAAGCCTTCTCCTTTGAACCTGCTTTCTCTCTGTCTAACGGAAGCTAACAAGTCCAAGATGGGCCATAAAGACTCACTAGCATCAAACTGAGACTTTCTCCTTGAGGTAATCGGATGAATTGACAGAAAAGAGTAAAGAGACGGTCTCACCAGGTAAAATGCACTGCTATTCCATATGCTGTCTGGAGTTTACCCAAAGTCATCTTTTTTCTCTCTTGGTTCCAGTGCCATGAAACCACACTTCTGTGAAAAGCAATATTCAATTTAGATGCTCTCCTGAAGACAAGAGTCTCCCTCCTTAAGGCTATATGCTCCGTCTCCTCTAATCTAACACCTCAATTATCAGTGTTAACTCTGATCAAAGAAGCATTCAGTACAGCCCTTGCATCTACTGACCAGAGTTCAGCACTCTCTAGAAGTCATCAGTTCTTCCATGCCAATTATTACGCGGGGATCCTGCTGAACTTTAATCTCAGGTAACTTTGTCCCCCCACCCACTAACCGGAAAATGCTACTGTGACATGCCTAGTATTCAAGACGGCTACATCCATTCCCATGTTTTTAAATCAATCAAGAAAGGCCTGATTACATAAGCACTTCCAATGATATGCAGAGCTGTCAGAAAGAAGAAAAAAAAGGAAAAAGAAACCATCATTCTCTAACTAACCTTCAGTAAGATAGGGGACATCTATGCAGTTAGGTTTAAGCTTGGTACTCCTGGTGGCAAGGAGGGTTGGCAACCTCCAAAGTTCATTGGTCATTTTCTACACCAAAGTAAACCTGATTCAGTATTTCAAAATGGGAAACAAACATGTCAAAATCAAACATGAGGAGCTCAAAGGTACTAGCTATAGCTGGCAGTCTTACAAGTGTATGAAAATATTTCCCCACAGTTTGAAATGAAAAAAAATGTTTCTATGTTTCTAGTTTGAATGTTTCTAGTTCCCTCCATTCTCACTCATCCACAAATCTTTCTCCTAATAAGTAGCTCTGAAACAACAATAATTCATTATTTTCCCATCTACTTATTCAGTACTTTGTTTTTATAAGAGCCAGGTAATAGTAGGGGCTATTTTTATTTTATAACATTGATGCATACTTTCCTATCTGTACATCTTTAGGTATTTTGTCTGTTTTATTTCAGGGCTGGTAAGGTTGTAAGTGTTCTCTAAGTTCCTGTTGTCCTAAAGGAAAACAGCTTTTGTTTTCTGATTGTGTCAATATTTTATGCTTTGTGTACAATGCTCATAAAATACAAGTTTAAAAAACAAGTTTTAAAATACAGGTAATACATGTGACAAAGTAAAAATAGCCCACACTGGTGTTTCTTAAACGTTAAAACAAACAATCCTAAAATTTATATGGAACCAAAAAAGACCCTGAATCGCTAAGGAATTGCTGAAGAAGAAAAGCAAAGCTGGGGGCATCTCATTACCTGACTTCAGGCTTTATTACAAAGCCGTGATTACCAAGACAGCATGGTACTGGCATAAAAACAGAGAAACAGACCAATGGAACAGGGTGGAGAGCCCACATAT
>PITA01020590.1:0-34539 GCA_004023965.1 Spilogale gracilis | reverse complement strand
CCTGTCTCTAGGGCGGGTGTAAAAGCAGTTAAAGATTTAACTGCACCACCCAACTTCCTCACTTGGGCATAATAAAAGACTGGGACCCTTGACAGTCAAAAGATGAAAGAGACAAAGCCGAGAGACTGAGAGACCAGAGACAGAGCTAGAGAGACAGAAAGCAAGAGAGACAGAAGCAGAGAGAGCAAAATAGAACCAATTGTTTGCCTAAAGCTAGATTGATGTGACTAAAAAGCTTTAATTAAAGAACCCTGAAGACACAATTTTCAGGAGAGGAGATCCCCACGCCACTCTTTGAGTCCGGTCTCCTCATTTTATCGCCGACTCCGTCGCCACCTTTGGGGAACCCTGACTGACCCTTGCCGGAGCCGGCTCCGGCAATCTAGGATCTCCACCCATCCCACTCCATACAATATCTTTTCATTTCTTTGAGACTTCATTACAATGCTTTACTTAGAGAATGTTAAAGAAATATCTGCTGATAATTATTTTTAAAAAGTCCTATCTCTCCAATCTAGGAATGAGAAAGAATAATAGCTCTACAGCTATTCAAGATAACTGAAAAGATACTGTGAAAAATTCTAAGTGAGACACTCTTGTAATATCAGTGAAGTTACAGGAAAGCATACAAAGAAATTGTAATAGCTTCCATGTTGTATGCTGTCAAAAGCTGCATACTTCATGTGGTCATATGATACCTGGTCAAAAAGCTGTTTGCCAGTCGTATTGGGCTGAATGGCAAATTCCAGCTCAGCATCCATGGTGGTTACTCTTACGTTTATCTGCAATAAAAACAGAAGGGAAAATCACTAGGAAAGAAAATGTACTTATTAAGTATTAAAAGTGAGGCAATATTTTTATCTGATTTATAAAATAAAGTATAATATGCAGGCACAAAGAGCTACTCCATACTTTCACCAAAGATTTTCTTGATTAAAATGATAAAGATTGATTTTAATCTCAGGAAATCTTAAATCTATTCAAAAAAGAAAGAGCTTACAAAGTCCTCTTTTAAAAACATTTATCGAATACTTGGCATACATGAAGCAGTAGGCCATGGGCGTTCCATGTTCTCATTTAGCCCCCGCAACAATACTAGGCAATATATCATGCCTACAGAAACTAAGAGTTCCTCATTACTTTACAAGGACATGATATCAAACAGCAGAGCAGGTATTTCAAGAGAAACATAACTCCAAATTCTTTGAATGGCATTCACTACTCTGTTTGTTTGTATGTTTAAGGTCAAGCAGAGCTTTATTTCGCACCAAGCATCAGAATCTTACTGGCCCTGGGACCAGGGTCTCTTCTCTCTGGGGAGAAAAGAACCTACTCTGTATTTTTCAACACAAAATTCAGATATTCGGTTTTATCCCACTGCAAAAATATTCACTTTATAATAAGCATTCATCAATTGATGTATATTTGTTAGACTCTATTTTAAATTCTTCTTTTTATAAATAAATACCTTTCTAGCTGAACATTTCACCAAAAACTTAGCATGCCTTAAAAATAAATTTAACTCCAGAGCAGCATCTTCACTTAGAATTCACCATCATGTGGTACAAATTGATCTTAACTTTAACTTACATGAATTCTAAATCTCACTGATTTCTCCTTTATATTTTTTTACTCATTGTAACAACCATGCCCCTGCACATGTAGCTTCTATCTGAAATACATTCTCTAATCAAATAAATCTTAGAAATCACAAAATCTTTTGTGATATAATACATATACATTTGGTCTTAATTCTGTTTCCTAGCAGAGATCTCCTAAAACCTTTGGAATTTCCTGTGTGATAGAATTAAGTGGAGTCTTTTGTTATTCATAATAAGCCCCTTTCAACCACACTGGAGTTTACACTAATAACTCATGATGGATCCCTAGACACCTACAGGATGGGAGTGGGTAGCCAGAAGAATCAACCATGTGATTAGAGCCTCCAGAGAGAAGAGAAGCTAAGAAGTGAGTTAATCATCAGTGGCCAATAGTTTAATCCATCATGCCTACATAATGGAAACATCATAAAAAGCCTAAACAAAGCAGTTCACAGAGAGCTTCCAAGGTGGTGAATGTATCCACAGGCAAAGAGAAAGGTGGACAGCAAACTCTATAAAGACAGAAGCTCGTGTGTTGAGGACCTTTCTGGACCTTGCCCTATGGACCTCCTCTTCGTCTTTATCTTTCATTTGTATCTTTATAATACCCTTTACATTAACCAGTAACAATAAGTGAAAGTGTTTTCCTGAGTTCTGTGAGCTGTTACAGGGAATTACAGGACCTGAGGAGGAGATCATGGGAATCACCACAATGTGTAGCCAACTTAGAAATGTGAGTAAAATGGGGACCCACTACTTGTGATTTGTGTCTGAAGGGGACATCAGTCTTGAGGGACTGAGCCCCAACCTGGAGTGTCTGTGCCAATTTGGGTAGCTGGTGTCAGAATGAATTAAACTGCGGAGTACACAACTGAGGTCTACACAGAAGTAGAGAATTCCTTGATGTGGAAAACTTACACATCTATTACCAGAAATTTTGAGTAAAGAGAAAGTTTTGTTACCCATAAATCTACCACTCAACTGATTAACAAGAAATAGCAAATAATGCTATAGATACCAATGTATTTCTTGTGAATTTCTCTGTCCCAATCCCCCACAGGTAAGCACTAACCTGAATTTTGTATTTGTCATTCCATTTTTTAAAAGAATAGTTTTCACCCCATATGTAGGTCTCTCTATGTAAACTAGCTTTTCTTGATTTTTAGCTGAATTAAAATTGTACAGTACTGGCTATGTAAGTCTTCTTTCTTCATGTGAGCAATGGTTACATATTTGTTTCATGAAAATCTGTCAGCTATACAAATACATTTTCCTCAGTATGTATACTCTATTCCAGTAAAAAGCTTAAACAAAAATTATACCACATGGCAGTTTGCTTTTTCACCATTTCTAAGCTTCACTGATTTTTCCATGAGTACTTGAAATTCATTTATTTTGACTTCTATACAATTATTGCTGGACAATAATTTACCCATTTTCTTGTCAATGGATATTAAATGATTTTTAATTTTTGGCTATCAAGAACAATACTGTTATGAACATTCTTGTGTATGTCTCCTAGTGCATATGTATCTGAGTTTATCTAGAAATACATACACAGACAAACTCCTGGGTGACAGAGTATGCAAGCCTGCATCTTTACCATGTAAAAGTGAATTGTGCTCCAACACGACTATATCCACTTACACTTTATCAACAGTCTGTAAGAACTCCTGCTGAACTGTATTTTCATCAACATTTTTTAAAGTATTTACAATCCAGTGGGTGTAAAATGATATCTCAATAGGGTCTTAATGTGCAGATATCTGATTCCTAAAGAGGCTGAGAATATATTCATATGTGTAGTATGCAGAATTCTAAGACAGCCCCCATGATCTCCATCCCCTAGTGTCATTCTCATGATTATATTACATTACATGACAAAAGGGATTTTGCAGATGTACTTAATTAAGGTTACCAATCAGCTGACCTCAAACCTGGAGGACTATGTGAGTGGAGCTAAGCTATTCATAGGAGTCCTTTAAAAGCAAAGTGTCTTCTCTGACAGGTTGAAGAAGTCAGAGAAATTCGAAGTGTGAAGGAGTTTGACATAAAAGAGGTTCCCCATTACTGAGTTGGAGAGGCCAGCAGGCTAGGACCCAGCACCAGCCTCTAGGAGCTAAGAGTGACCCCTGACCAATAACTAGTGAAAAAATGGGAACTTCATCCTCCAGTAAAGAAGGATACATCATTTTTGTAAGAAAATGAATTCTGCCAATAGGAATAAGCTTGAAAGAGAAACCTGAGTTCCAGATGAGAATGCAGCTGGGGTAAACCTTGATTTCACGTTGGTGAGACCTGAACAGAGAATCCAGTTACCTCATCCCATATTTCTAATCTACAAAACTGTGAGATAATAAATGGGATTCCTTTAACCTACCAAAGTTGTAGTAATTTGTTACAGAATAACAGAAAACGAATATGGTACATTTATTGACCACTCAGTCTCCCCATCTTTGGAAATATCTGTTAACATGTATTGCTTATGTTTCTATTGGACTGTTTGTCTTTTTCTTTTTACTATGTAGGAGTTCTTTATATATTCTAGATACTAATCTTTTGCCAGTTGCTTATATCACAAAAAAAACCTTTCCCAGTTTGTACTTTGTCATTCTACATTACCATGTGTCCTTCTTTATGGTAAATATATATTTAAGATTTTATTTATTTATTTGAGAGACAGCAAGAGAGAGCATAAGAAGGGGGAGGGAGCCTGATACAAGACTCGATCCCAGGACCCTGAGATGACCTGAGCTGAAGGCAGATGCTTAACCAGCCAGGCACCCTATGGTGAACATATTCTTAATTTTAACGTTGACTTTATCAACGTTTTACATACAGGTATCTGTTTTTTTGGCCATATCTAAGAAATCCTTCTCTACTCTGAAGTCATAAAGATATTCTTATATTTTATCCTAAAGTTGTTTTTCATAATTTGTCTTCAATGATTTTTGCTTATGATTTAAGGTAGAGTTTCAATTTCAATTTTAAATCTCTACAGGATAATGATATGGGGATTTAAAATATCTAAGTGATGTATACTGATTAGATAATTTGCTTCCTAAAGACTATTATGTCACAGACCCAATGTCTTTAAGGTACAGGCTCTGAATCTGTGCTCTCTATTCTATTGCACTAGGTGACTACTCTGTCAAAACCACACTATCTTAAATATAATATTTTTAAATAAGTCTTGCTATATGGTAGGGAAAGCTTCCCCTCATTATCTTCAAAACTTGTGAGCTATTCTTGGCTCTTTGTTCTTGTTCCTGACTTCACACAAAATCATCAACTTCCAAAAGTTCCAAAAGGCACCATGGGGCGCCTGGGTGGCTCAGTCATTTAAGCCTCTGCCTTCAGTTCAGGTCATGGTCTCAGGGTCCTGAGCCCCACAGAGGGCTCCCCACTCAGCAGGTAGTCTGCTTCTCTCTCCCTCTGCCCCTTCCCACCACTAGTACACACACTCTCTCTCAAATAAATAAAAATTTAAAAAAAAATGTTAAAAACCCATTATGATTTAAATTGGAACTACACTAAATTCATCAGTCCCTCCAGGTAAGAAATAACATCTTTTCAATATTGACTATTCCTATCCATGACTGTGGTTCTCTGTGCATTAATTTGTCTTCTTTAGCATCTTTCAAATAAATGTTTATAATTTTCTCCATAAAAATTGTATTAATCAGGGCACCTGGGTGACTCTGTCAGGGGAGCATAGGACTCTTGGTCTTAAGGTTTTAAGTTCGAGCCCCATCCTGGGTGTAGAGATTACTTAAAAAAAAAAAAACCTTAATAAAAATCATACTAATGATTTGTTAGTTAGCATTCCCATAAATCACTATGATAAACTCAGGTCCACAATCCCTTAACATCCCCAAAGCATCAAAAACAAGTTTATTAGCTAATTATAGCAAAACCTTAACATGAAGAAATGTGAGACTATCTGGTGGATTAATTTATCCCATTTCTAATGAATATTCATACAATGACCTATAAAAATACTAATGTTTTTGAGGTAATACACCAGACCTTGAGGAAAGCTTCATGACATAGTGACACATGAACATAATGTATTGTATATTCACCCTTCTGAAATTCAAAAAATTCCAAATACTGAAATTCATCTAGCTTAAAAGGGTTTTAAACACAGGACTGGGAATTTAATGAAATAGCTTTCCAAAACTGTTTTGCTTTTGAAGAAATGCAAGGGATTTCTATATTGGTCATTTTATCAGTTCCCTTGCCAACTGCCATAATGATCCTATAAATCTTTGTGTTTATATAAATCAGAGGTCAGAAAATGTTTCCTGTACCGGGTCAAACAGTAACTATTTTAGGTGTTGCAGACTGTACAGTCTGTTGCATCTACTCAACTATGCTATTACAGCGACAAAGCAGGTATAAACAATAAACAACGAGCATACCACAGTACAATAAAACTATTGAAATTTGGATTTCATATAATTTTCACAGGTGAAATATTATTCTTGTGGTTTTTTAATTCACTGAAAATGTAAAAATCATTAGCTTGTAAGCTGTACAAAAACAGGCAGTGAGCTGAATTTGGCCAATGGGCCTAATTTGCCAATCCACATATAACAAAGAATCTTAAAGTTTCTTCCTTTCTAGTCCTTCAGCTTTTTTTCCCCTTCTGTGCAGGTTTCCCTGTTCAATGCTGAACAGCAACAATGATAGCATCTTTTGTCTTGTTCTTGATTTAAAAAAAAAAAAGGTGCTGCCACTGTTAACACATTAAAAAGAGCTTTTGTGGTTATATTTTCTTCTATACCTAGCTTAAGAAGTGTTGGGTTTTTGTTTTTTAAATCATGAATAGTTGTTCAATCCTAGAACTACTCTTTCTGAATTTATCATATGATTTACCTCCTCTTAACCATGTGATTGTGGTAGAGACTGCTTGCTGTTTGACCACCAAATTCTAACAGAATTACAGTTGGTTATATGGCTACTGAGCTATGAAACATTTGTCAAGGTCTCCTGCAATTAGAAGTGGCTCTTTGACTAAGTTCTCACCCACAGAACAGAACAGAAGAGACACAGACCACTCCTGGGCCTCAGCATAAAATAGTGAACACGCTTCTCTATGCTTCTTCCTCCCTTACTGCTGGCTGACACCCAGACAAAGCAGTTAAATTCATTCCCAAGTATTTTATGACTTTGATGCTGTTACAAATGGATTTTACTTCATTTTTCAAATTTTGCTATGAGTATATAAGAAAGGCTACTGATTTTTAAAAATATACCCTTGTGTCCAACCATCTTGCTAAGTTCAGTTATAGTTCTAATAGTTGTTTTTTAGATTCCTGAAGATTTTCTATATAAACAATTATGCCATGTGCAAACAAAAATTTACTTCTCCCATTCTGTTTATGCCTTTTATTTCTTCTTGTTCTTCTCTCCAACAATGCAAAATCACCTTTTGTTACCCTACCCATTAGTCTTTAAAGTAATTCCAAAGAGAGATTCATGCCAGAGAACTCCTCCAACAGATATAACCAATGCTTTTCTTAAAAGGTAACTGGCCAAAAGAAACACTGAAGAAAACACCCCAAAATTGTTAGATGAAATTTAAAAACATTTATGTCAAGAGAAAAGGAATACACCTTAGTCAAGGACTACATGATTATAAAGGTAAGTAAAATCATACACACTCCCTTAAATTAAAAAAATAAAATAAAATAGAAGACTATATAACATCAGCATCAGTACCACTAGCACCAAAGTTAGAATGATGGAGAATATTAATGCATGGATCCTTCCAACCTCTCATTACTTCCTCCTGCAACATTACTGTTTACTGAGCAGTGAATGTGTACCAAATTCTTCTAATCCTCACCAAACTCTTAAGTACCTAATTACATCTCCATTTTTTATAGAAGAAAATTAAGAATTGGATAGTCTGAAATAACTGATCAAAAGTCAGAGAGGGGAAGCAGCAGACCCAGGTTATGAAGTAAGACAGTTTGGCTCCAGAACCCATGAATTTTCATCTTCACTGCAATGTTGCCTCTCCCTCTTCTTCACTGGCTCAGGGTACTTCATTGTAGCCACATCCATCTGACACAAATATCAGCGCTTTTTCTTTCCCAACAACTCTACCATGGAATTTTGCCTTGTTCCAAAAGGAATTTAACGCTACTGATATTTTATGAACTAAGTAGCAGTGAAATTAAAATACACTTACTGGCTTCGGCATTTTCCTTCTCTTTTTATCACCTTCTTTAAAAATTCACTTTTATGAATTCTGATGTCACCTTCAGTTAAAGAAAAAATAATAGAGCTATTACTTTTATATAGTATCTTGATGTTAATATAGTTTGTAGAGAATAAAAATTAAAACATTTTAAACTGTGAGTTTAGTTTAACACAGTTCTCAAAAAAATAAAAAGTAACAGAACTCTTATTCTAATTTTCAATGTCATTTACTATCATTTCACCTTCTCTAAAACTATTTATAGCTGTGATTTAAAACAACACACATCTCAAACAACATAATCAAAAGCATACCGATCACCAACCAAAGGTTTCCATTTACTCAGAGACAATGCATAGCAAGGAACCAAGACTGCTAAGGACCCAAATGCTGTCTCTGTCTTGTGTCCGGTTCACCTCTACACCCATCCTGGGAGCAGAGAGGGAGAGTAAAGGGGACGATAAAGATTCAAATTTTAAAGAGATGAACCCAAGAATACTTTTCAATCTTTTTTCTGTACTGACAAAGACAAAAGGAAATTCTGATTAATATGAATTCTAAAAAGATAAACTTTTAAAGAAAATTATTTTTTCTTCTTGAAAGTTTAAAAATCTGAGTAAAAATATATTGAGTAGTTTATTTACCTAAGGTATATTAAACAGCCACAGAGTACACATTAGCAATCTGCATGCTACTCACCAGCAAATTGATGGATGGCCTTCACTAAAATTTAGAGTTGTCCTTGAGGCCAATGTTAAATTTTATCTTCTCCCTGTAAAGCAAAACAAGTGAATTCTAATCCAAGAAAACAATCATGCTACATGGTCCAAGGGCAAATGTTCTTAAAGACATCTAACAAACCAACCAAAGGATCTAACATTCTTTTTTTTTTTTTTTTAAAGATTTTATTTATTTGACAGAGAGAAACACAGCCAGAGGGGGAACACAAAGAGGGGGAGTAAGAGAGGGAGAAGCAGGCTTCCCGCTGAGCGGGGAGCCCGATGTGGGACTCGATCCCGGGTCTCCAGGATCATGACCTGAGCCGAAGGCAGTCGCTTAACCAACTGAGCCACCCAGGCGCCCCAGGATCTAACATTCTTAATCATTACTAGTTGTTCAAAAAAAAACGACATATTATTCCAATTTGAAAACCTTCAATGAGGCATATTAAATTACTTGAAAATCAGCTTCCACTGATATCTCTGCCAAGAAAATCCATTCATTATACTAGCATCAACTAAATTAATATACAATTGTTTTAGAACTTGTGTCAATTGCTTTTTAATATGCTACGATAAACCTGAAAATTCTCCAAATTGAAAAAAATGAAACATCATTTCCCTACATTTTACTCAACGTGTGCAAAACAGACCTTTTTTTTTTTTTTTTGATTTTTTTGAAGATTTTATTTATTTATTTGACAGAGAGAAACACAGCTAGAGGGAACACAAGCAGGGGCAATAAGAGAGGGAGAAGCAGGCCTCCTGCGGAGCAGGGAACCTGATGCAGGGCTCAATCCTGGGACTCCAGGACCATGACCTGAGCTGAAGGCAGTCGCTTAACCCAGGCGCCCCAATAGACCTCTCTTTAAAGAAACTCTCACCTGAGATATTTATCTAATAACTGAGCTATGAAATTCATTTCCTTAACTCTTGGCGAGGAAATGTTAATACTCCCTCCCTACTTAGTCACCTACTTTCATGAACCTAAAATATACTTCAGACCTAACTTCTCATTCTAGATCTTTTCATCCCACTACTTTGTCTTAATTCATCCTTAACATCTCAGGGCTTAAAACAGCCTCAAAATTGACTTGCTTTTCACATCATTTATAAGTCAGCAGTTCCCAAGTCTGTATCTCTAGAACTTGCTTGGCTAACTTGCCTTGCTCAATGTCTAGACTACCTCAAATGTAACACGGCTAAAATATTTAAATCTCTACCCTATAGCCACATCTGATTTTTGACAAGTCTTGGTGACATATTTCTAGAAAGTTACTACAGTAGACCCTCATGATGTTTTATATCTACTATGTTAACAGTTATGATCTTCTTTTCATTCCTAATACTGTTAAATTTTACCTTCCCTTTGTTTGATTAATCTTGTCAGAAGTTTGCCTAGTTTATTGGTCTAAAGGCCAGCTTTCAGTTTCATTGATCTGTTTCTTTTTCTGTTAATTTCTTTTTCCTCATCACTTTTCCTTTCGTTAGTTGGCTTTACTCTGTGACTCATTTTCCAAGCCCTAAAATTAAAATTTTATCTAAGTAATTCCCAATTTTTTTTCTTTTCTAGTAGGTGCATCAAGGTCATGTCCAAGTATAAGGCAGCTCCACATGCAAAGTATCCCATTTTGTCCAGAATACTTTAAAATAACTTTTATCATTTGAATAGATAATAATCCAGGATGTATTTATAACATTAGTATACTTAAATACTAAAAAACCTTCCAAAATATTGAAACAATACTTTTTACTTTATCTATTTCATAGAGCATAGTTCTTCAAACTCTTCACACAAATAAAACAGATTATACAAGCACCTTTTGAATCAGTATATAATACTATTACAAAAATTTTTAATCCCAAACCACACTATCCATTCATATAAAAAACACTGGGAATTTTTTTCCCATTTGTAGTGTTGGAATATATTTTAATATGTACAGTGAAACCACTGTATTGTTTTCCTAAACCAGATCTGTTCTAGATTTGCCTTTTTTTTTTTTTTTTTTAAATGCCTAAACCATTTACCAAATGAACTCTGTTGAGTTTTCCAAATTCACATGTATTAAAGGCATTTCAGGTCAATGTGCCTGTTTTAAATAGGACTTTCAAGCCCAAGAAAAAGAACAAAGCAACAGAGTTCCTAAAAAAACACAAATATAAATCTCCTCTTTTGGGGAGTATTTTTTTTTTAATGTCTTGCTTTATATTTAAAACCATACCATTTTTCTGAGCAAAATAAGTCAGAGAAAGACAACTATGATTTCACTCCCATGGAATTTAAGAAACAGAACACAGATTATAGGGAAAGGGAGGGAAAAATAAAGTAAGACAAATCAGAGAGGGAGACAAACCTTAAGAGACTCTTAACTCTAGTAAACAAACAGGGCTGCTGGAAGGGAGGTGGATGGAGGGATGGAGTTATTGGGTGATGGCATTAAGTAGGACACATGATGTAATGAGCACTGGGTGCTTTATGTAACTGATGAATCACTGGTTTCTACCTCTGAAGCTATTAATTCACTATATGTTAATTAACTGAATTACAATAAAATAAGTATCACTTTTCTAAGTATCACTTTAGTGGTTTCCCACACGGATTTTTATATGCAGTCTTTTTCATTGGCTATACAAGTTTCCCTTTCCAGTTTTGATCTCTAATCATGACTAAGAAAATTTCTTTAAATATTCAAATGGAATGGTTACAGGTCTGGGAGCAAAGCATTTTTATTATTTATGTCTAACTTTCCTATACCATAGTCAAAGAATTCACTAAGACTTCCTTTATATTTAGTACATGGTCAGTTTAATTTCATTTCTAACTGTTCATTTCTAACATCTAAACACAAAGTGTGTTTTGTATTTGATAACTTAGATCAAGTCAGACCAAGTACTTAATGTTTTGTTTACAGTTTCCCTATTGTTGCTCATTTTAGTGTACTTAAGCAACCTGAGAAAAAAATGTATTAAAGTTTCCCAAGTATGACTGTGGATATTAATTTCTTCTTATAAACTGTCACTTTTTTTTATTTTTTAACGCTACGCTGTTAGGTGAGTATAGGTTTAGAACTGTTCTATTTCTCCAGTGAATACTACCTTTTTCCATTAGCTAGTAATTCAACTGCATGTAGAATTCTAAGTTGACTGTTACTCCCTCAGCATTTGGAGGACATTTTTCTGGCATCTGTTACTGCTGATGAGCTATCTACCGTTAACCTAACTCAGTTCTCTGAGATAATCTGCCTTTTCTATTAAGGAACTTTCTGGAGAGGTAGTCTTTGGTTTTGCTTTTTATTTATTATTTATTTTATTTTTTAAATTTTTTTCGAATTTGCTTTTATATATCTTGCTCAGGATTTGGTAAGCTTCTTTATTCTGAAGACTCATGCTTTTCTTAAATTCTGGAAAATTATTAGCCATTGTCTCATTCTCTCTTTTCATTCAGCAATTCTCACTGGACACATACTGCATAATTTATTCTCTAGCCCATACCTACTTTTTCATATTTTCCATCTCTTTATCTCTTTCTACGACATCCCTCTAATCGCCAATTCTCTCCAGTTGTTTTTAATGTTTTATCTCCTCAATACAAAATTTCAGTAATTATATTTTTATTTTTTTCAGCTTTCAGCTATAAATTTTTTCAGCTTTGTAAAAAAATTTTAATAATGCTATGCTATTTTATAATTTGTTTTAAATCTTCCTTTGATCCCTATGTTTATTTTTTGTCACCATAAAATTTTTCTGTTTTCAGTTCATTATGGTTTATATCTTTACAGAGTTTGCAATTTTGCACAGAAATCTCATGTCCTTAACCCACTACCCAATGCAGGAGTCCTGCAAGCTCTGAGTTGTGTATATATATTCCTACAAAGGTATTTCAGGTTTGCTTGTACCAGAGTACTCGGAATTAAAAACACACACACATACACACACAAAACTATTTTCAATTTATTTTTACTTCTTTAAAAAGATTTTATTTATTCGAGAGAGTGCAGAAGCGGAGGGAGCAGCAGAGGGAGAGGGAGAAGAAGGCTTCCCACTGAGCAGGGAGCCCAACGCGGGGCTTGATCCCAGGACCTGGAGATCATGACCCGAGTCGAAGGAGGATGCTTAACCATCTGAGCCACCCAGGTGCCCCTAAAACAACAACAACAACAAAAAAAATTTTTAAAGAAGCACCTGGCTGGCTCAGTCAGTGGAGCATAGGACTCTTGATCTCAGGATTATGAGTTCAAGCCCCACACTGGATGCAGAGATTACTTACTTACTTACTTACATACATATGTACATACGTACATACACACATACATAATTTTTTAAGAGTTTTAATTTTCCTAGGCCAATTTTTACTTTAACCCCTCGATTTTGTATTGCATTACCATATCTGACCCCAAAGCTACACACTAAAGTTAGAAGACACCCAGGAGAGCATCCACAGGTACTGAACATGATATTTATTAAACCACACAGCTGTTGCATCCTTCCTGTGCAATTTCAACAGTAAGGAAGAACAAGGGAAAGAGAGAATTATACGCCAGAGTATATAAACTAAGTGAAAGCACTCAACTTATAGAAAAAGTAGTTAACAGGGGCGCCTGGGTGGCTCAGTTGGTTAAGCGACTGCTTTCGGCTCAGGTCATGATCCTGGAGACCTGGGATCCAGCCCCACATGGGGCTGCCTGTTTCTCCCTCTCTCACTCCCCCTGCTTGTGTTCCCTCTCTCACTGTGTTTCTCTCTGTCAAATAAATAAATAAAATCTTAAAAAAAAAAAAAAAAGAAAAAGTAGTTAACAAACACAGGGCCAGCTGGGCAGGTAAGTATCAAGTATGCAGGTTTGCAGAAATTTTGAAGTTATAGGTTAATCAAATGAATAAAATAAAGGTATTTTTTTCTTTTCATTTAAAAAATGATTTATCCAAGCTTTCAATACTAGAGTTACTTTATGTTGTACTCTATAAAAAGGACCTCTCACGAAAAAAATTGATATTAAGTTTTAGGCTTAATTAGAGAATTCTGCAGACATAAAAGAATAAAGACATCATATACCAACACACACAAAACCAGGTTTTTACACAAGTGAACTAAGCTTTTAAAATCTCCAACAAACTTAACTCAACTATATGAACTGTGGGGATTGGGGCAGCGGGGGGAGTGTCTAACAAAAGCCTCCATAAATAAGGATATGGTGAACTTCTAAAAATGCATGTTTTCAGATCACTGTTTCTCTCTTAAAAATCAGGTTAGTAACTACCTTGTTTTGTTTTTAAAGATTTTATTTATTAGAGAGAGCTTGAGTGAGCCCAAGCAGGGGGTGAGAGAGCTTGAGGGAACACAAGCAGGGGGTGCAGAAGAGGAAGAAGTAGGCTTCCTACTGAGCACCGACCTAGCGTGGGGCTTGATGCTAGGACCCTGGGATTATGACCTGAGCTGAAGGCAGACATTTAACCAACTGAGCCAGCCAGGTGCCCATTCCACCTTGTTTTATTTCAGTTAATTATAAATTATCTGAGAAGAAGAATACGGTTCTACCACTTTATATACCAGCTAAATACAACGTGATTATTCAGCAACAATCTTGTACTTAGAGAAGACTCCATAGTTGTGTGCTCCTGTACATTAATTCTCTACTAACAAAAATCTAAGGAGGTAAGACAGGTCACATTATGGCTACTTTATAGTTGAAGAAACAAGGTCAACTGCATGAAAATTTCTTGTTCTCAGTCACATGGGTAATCATTGGCCCAACAGTGTTTTGATACCTACCCTGGAGTCCAGAGCTCTACCATATACTCACCTGTCTTCCCCTATTTGATATTTAAAAAGTACTAAATAATTTCACTTGTGGAAATTTACCCAAAGAAAATAATAAATGTGTAAAATGGTAGAGCTACAAAGATTCTAGTTCTAGTGTTATTTTTAGAAGTAACACTAGAACTTCTAAATACATTAATTTTTAGAGATATTAGTTAAGTGAACCATGGTATATATGTAGGTTCTGCTAGACCTCAATGCAGCCTATCAAAATGTTACAAAACACATTAAATGACATGGCAAAACATCCACAAACTACTAAAAAGGCAGGTTATAAAATCATACATACAGTATCATCACATTCTTTTTAAAAAAAATTAATGAAAACCAATATAATTATAGCCCAAAATATCAACGCTCTGTGAATTAACATGAATCCATAAATTTCTAAAATGAAAATGTAGAGCTTTTGTAATAAGAAAAACACTTTCTTTAAAATGAAAGAACAAAATTATTCAATCTAAGTAGGTGAATCTTTTTTCAAAGAGACTTTAAAAATTCTAATTTCGGGGGTGCCTGGGTGGCTCAGTTGGTTAAGCGACTGCCTTCAGCTCAGGTCATGAACCCGGAGACCCGGGATCGAGTCCCACATCGGGCTCCCTGCTCGGCAGGAGACCTGCTTCTCCCTCTCTCACTCCCCCTGCTTGTGTTCCCTCTCTGGCTGTGTTTCTCTCTGTCAAATAAATGAAAAATCTTTAACAAAAAAATTCTAATTTTTGAGGAAAAAATGACTAAGATATATATGTTATGATGAAAACAGATTAATTTTATTTAAAATCCCTAAGCCCATAGAACAAAATAAATAGCAAAATAAAAGTAATGGAATAGAAAAATATCCAACAGTCATCACAAAAATTTACTAAGGAAAGTAAAGAAATAATTAATTATATATATAAAGCTGCTGCTCAGACCTCACTCAGTAAATGGTTAAAAGACAAACTCTACAAACTGTTTACAAACCAAATGCATGACTGTGCTACTGATTAAAATCACAAATCAAAATGGCTCTAAGGTAATACTTATTATATGCTCATTAAACTAGCAAAATAATTATTAATTACACATGCTAATACTGATGAAGCAGTACTGCTAAACAAGTAGATAAATACTGCTGGTAGCACCATAAATTGGCTCAATATTTCTAAGAAATAAGTTATCAAAGTAAAAAAAGATCAATTTTTTTTTTCTGAACAGGAAATTCTACTTTTGGAATATACCCCAAAGAAATAAAGAAATACAAAAGAAAGTAATCTGTAGCAAGATATTCTCAGCAGCATTTATTATAAAAGCTAATGATTAAAATTACAGTATTGAAACTGTGATAACATGATGGACTATTACAAGTTTTCTGTGTATTATGACAATCTGTGTCAACATTTGCATTAAGATAAGTGATTATGTAGCCACTTGTTTTTAACTATGTAAAACCGAGGTATCCTTACAAATGATATCTTGATATACAAAACTGGGTACTTAACACAAATCAACACAAATCAGGGTCTTATTTTTGTTAAGTTCCTAATTTTAAAAATCAGCTGAGAATTAAAAAAGTATTCCAGGGTGCCTCAGTGGGTTAAAGCCTCTGCCTTCGGCTCAGGTCATGATCTCAGGGTCCTGGGATTGAGGCCTGCATTGGGCTCTCTGCTCAGCAGGGAGCTTGCTTCCTCCCCTCTCTCTGCCTCTCAGCCTAGTTGTGATCTCTCTCTCTGTCAAATAAATAAATAAAATCTTAAAAAAAAAAAAAACTATTCCAGTAAATTGGTTACATCTCAGTTTATGAGCTTTTATGATATATATTAGAATCCCACCTTAAATTTTTTTAGGATGCTGCTGTGCTTTTAGCCAATTTAGTTATTACTGAAGAATATTTATATAATACTTAATATAATATTAATATAATATCTAACCTCAGCAATACATTTCTAATCCTTCCATGATTGCATTAGTATGTTTTTTTTTCTGAAACTAGCATTTGTTAGTACCAGAATGGACAATTTAATAAAATGTGACATGAAAAGCTAAGATACCAAGACACGGAGATACATGTCCTGGGTTTCCATCTCTAACTGATTCATCTTGAAATTATTGTCTTTCAGTGTCTTCCTTTCTTTCTTCTCTAAAAAAAAAATGATAACATATAATCACCTAAACTACTGTATATCAATCAGAGATCCTTAATACAAATCAATTCTTCTCCCATCGACCCTCATAATACAAAATTACTGAGAAAAAATTTACTCCCTCCTCCCTACTCTTCCTAAATTTCTTAGAGTGGTCTTATCCTACCTCTCTGCCATACTGACTTCACCAGAAGCAATGAAGCACAATCATGACACTGACATACTCAAAAACTAGACTTTTAAAAGATACTATGAGCATACACATTTCCAGAAAATTAACTGTATGGTTATACACTCTAAATACAATGTTTAGGGGCACCTGGATGGCTCAGTCAGTTAAGCGTCTGCCTTCAGCTTAGGTCATGATCCCAGGGTGCTGGGATGAAGCTCCACACCTGGCTCTTGGCTCAGAGGGGAGCCTGCTTCCTGCCACTCCCCCTGCTTATACTCTCTCTCCCTGTCAAATAAATAAATAAATAAATAAAATCTTAATAAATAAATGAAATGTTAACAGACAAAGCATTCATATGACACCCTCTCTTCTTTGTCCTTTAACTCTCAGGGTGACCCTAAAACAGCCTCTTCCGCTACCTCAAACAATGGAACAACAGACTCATGCTAAACACCTTGAGCTCTATTAAGTCAGTGGCACAACAGACTCTTCGCACCTGTCAGGTGGTATAACAGGTGTTAAGTCTAGTCCACACTGGCCTACACTGAAGCTTCAATAATTTATACCACACTGCCTAATTTTCCTCTTAAGATATCCTTTTCTTCTATGCTTATTTTTTTCTGTCTTTTGAGAAATAGAAGCAATCTCTGAACCAACTGAGTTCTACACAGACCAAAAGTTACAAAAGAATTCCTTTGCCAATTTACTGGGGGATTAGGAAGTAGTGTAACAAACAGAAGTATAAATTGAATTAATAGGTAACTCTGGCAGACAAACCAACACAATAACAATATCCACAATAAAAAAGTTCTTAATCACTTTTCCCCTGCATGGGTCCTTTGGTGAAGCTTGTGAAAGAAGCCCTTTCTAGAAAAGCATTTTAAAATGCACAAAACAAGCAATTATCAAAATACTAAAATCACAAATTTATGACATAGTAATATCTGTGCTTTTTAATTAATCTTTATTTATTTTTTTAAAAGATTTTATTTATTTATTTGACAGAGAGAAACACAGCGAGAGAGGGAACACAAGCAGGGGGAGTGAGAGAGGGAGAAGCAGGCTTCCCGCCGAGCAGGGAGCCCGATGTGGGGCTTGATCCCGGATCTCCGGGATCATGACCTGAGCTGAAGGCAGTCGCTTAACCAACTGAGCCACCCAGGCGCCCCTTTAATTAATCTTTAAATAAAAATATTTACCAGTGGATCTAAGGATTAAATTTCTAAGTAATGATGAGTTTATTTGTCGAACAGTAACAGACTATGAAAATATCTGCAATTTCTCTTGGAAATAGTCTGCCACTGTTAATACTACTAGTTGCCCACATCAATAATGAAAGAAAACGTGTAAAAAAAAGATGCAACTTTTCTCCCTATCCAAGTTCACAGACACACAGGCTTAAAACCTCTATTATACACAGAACCATACTGTATTTTTAGCTCACTAATACTGAATTTAATAGCAATATTAATGCACCTTTAGCTACATAATCCATGTCATTCCCCAAGTGAAGCAAAAAGGGCAAAAAAATTTAGCTCCATTATGCAAATAAAGGCCAAAACCAAGGAGAAGGGTAGTGAACGAAGAAAGTACCTGTAAAACACTCGTACTCTTCAGCCACTTTACCTCTTCCCTCTGCTCAAGATAGGTAGGTATCACAATCCCTCATTCTTTTAATAAGGAATTTAAGATTCAGATAAGTGACCTGCCCAAAGTAATAAAGCTAGTTAACAAGTCGGAGGTCCTTGTAAACCCTAGTCCTGGGGCTCTTCTGGCTTTCCTATTATGCTTTTTTTCTGACATCATTTAGGCAAGCTCATCTCAAACAACTATAAGAGCTTTTCAAGGAGAAGCTAAAGCTCATTCTTCTGTTGTTTTCAGGACAAAAGACTACCTCTAAAGACCTTATAAGTACATGTTAATACTGGTATAATCACAGGTTCCTGTGTGGTCAATGGTTAAGTGTCCAACTCTTGATCTCAGCTCAGGTCTTGATCTCAGGGTTTTGAGTTCAAGCCTACATCCAGCAGGGAGCCAACTTAAAAAAAATAATAATACTGATATGGGGGCGCCAGGTGGCTCAGTTGTTAAGCATCTGCCTTCGGCTCAGGTCATGATCCCAGAGTCCTGGGTTCAAGCCCCACAACAGGCTCCTGCTCGGCGGGAAGCCTGCTTCTCCCTCTCTCACTCCCCTTGCTTGTGTTCCCTCTCTAGCTGTGTTTCTCTGTGTCAAATAAATAAAATCTTAATAATCACCTCTGTAAATGGATTTCCTGTAAGGGTGATATTGTTCAAGGCTATTTTCAAGGAAATGAAATATTCAATATTTTTGAGCAATTTTTACATGCTACTGAAAATGCAAAGCAAATTTCTAAAATTTAAAATATAAAGAATTGCAATATTAAAAACGAAAGCTTTACACTGAATTCAGATTCTCTTCTAAAGGAAATCTGTAAATTTAAAGGAAACACCTTACCTATATTGTTACCAAGGTGGGTATAAAAACAAATACTACATTACCATTTGCATTTATTAATTTTATTTTTATTTTTTAAAGATTTTATTTATTCATCTGACAGAGAGACAGCAAGAGAGGAAACACAAGCAGGGGGAGTGGGAAAGGGAGAAGCAGGCTCCCCATTGATCAGGGAGTCCGGTGTGGAACTCAATCCCAGGACCCCAGGACCCCGGGACCACGACCAGAGCCAAAGGCAGCCCAACAACTGAGCTACCCTGGCGCCCACATTTATTAAGTTTAAATGCTAAAAGCTAAGAAAGCTAAATCTAGTCCAAATTCTTCATTTTACACTTATGAAAACGCCAAAAACTAATATAGTAAGTTTTTAAAAATGTAAAAACTGATTCATGTAAGTCACCTTTGCAGCAGGAAAGAAGCAAAGTTCCAAAATGACCTTAATTCTCATGTATAATTCTATGCTTTATAAGTTTTTAAACACTGAACATTATAGAAGCTTATTTTCAAGACAGAATAAAGTAATCATGTTTCTTAAATATCCCTTAAATTGGACAAAACTCTCTCATGCAGTCAATGAGGCTATATGGCAGTTCTTTCATTAAGCTTCTAATTTTCAAGATATTCAAATCAGAATTTCAGAAACTGGAATGCTGCCTGGCTCATAGTAGGGCCTCAGAAGTTTGTTGGTGATTTTGCTGAATTAAGTTTACATATAATATTCAATTGTCTTTTTCTGTTGATTATTGTCAAGCACAATATTTTCCTCTCATTTACATTATAAGATGACCAAACAACAGTATTAATAAGCAACACACTACAAGAGACAGCAAACATGAATACGGGGGAGAAAAAAACTCCTCCCAACTAGGTCTCCCAAGTTCAGGGCTCTATTATCTCTATTCAAGACTCTTTTCAAATTAATTTAAAAGCCAGATAATTTGACACTTTTAATGTTAACTATAATTATCATGCTGGTTGTTGATTAGATGAAAGTAACAAGCTCTTCAGGTATGTATACAACAACTTTGCTTAATAACCAAACTAAGGGGCGCCTGGGTGGCTCAGTTGGTTAAGCGACTGCCTTCAGCTCAGGTCATGATCCCAGAGACCCGGGATCGAGTCCTGCATCAGGCTCCCTGCTCGGCAGGAGACCTGCTTCTCCCTCTCTCACTCCCCCTGCTTGTGTTCCCTCTCTGGCTGTGTTTCTCTCTGTCAAATAAATAAAATCTTAAAACAAAACAAAACAAAACTAAGATTTTTATAGTTTCTCTAAGTCTAGAGTTTACAAATGTCAAATATCAGGAGTTCCCGATGATTTCTAACAAAGTTTAATCCATCCCACACATTCAGTAAAAGCCAACGGTTCCAGAAGGAATTAAGCATGGCTGAGATTTCCTGTATTCCCGTTCTCCCTTTTATCAAGAGTCCCTCCATTGCCTCCTGTGCCCACACCATTCCATGCACTAGCCAGGATTTTTGGTTATACACAACACCTACTCTGTTAACTTATTGAAAGGTTATTAGTTAACATACAGAAACAATAGGAAACCTTAAAAAAATAAAGTAGGAAACAACACTCAGAACTCACATCACAGAAAACACTGATGAAGAGCTTTTAAGCAGTTAACACACTTTATAGTACAGCACATATATATTCTCCTTAGAGTGTGACCTTCTCAATACACTACTCACCAAATACAAAGAGTATTTGGCACAGAAGTATAAATGTACGTATGTTATCTTTAAGTCGGCAAACTTTTTCTGTAAAGGGCCAGGTAAAGGGGCGCCTGGGTGGCTCACTTAGTTAAGCATCTGCCTTCAGCTCAGGTCATTGTCTCAGTCCTGGAATCAAGCCCTGCATCAACTCCTTGCTCTACAGGGAGCCTGCGTCTCCCTCTCCCTCTCTCTCTCAAATAAAAAATCTAAAAAAAAAAAAAAAAGGGAGGAGGCAAGTAAATAAACTTCTTAGGATTTTCCAAGGCCATATGGTCTCTGTTGCAAATACTCTGCTGTTGCAGCATGAAAGTGCCATAGATAATATGTAAATAAATGTGCTATGATGTGTTCAAATAAAACTTTATTTATAAAAACGGAATAGGCTAATAGGCCACAGTTTGTCAACCACTGCCTTCAAAGTATTTTAGCAGGATCAATGCTTTTCATTTCAGAATTTAAATAAATTTAGTACCCAAGAAGATATGAACTCACATATTCATGCTAGATTATGTACGACAGATTAGTATTGGACGTGACTTTGGGTGGGGGTAAGAAAGAATCCAAGACACTTAGTATATGAATAAGGAAAACAATTTAGTAGAAGCAGAGTCATAAGGAAGGATAGATAATTCCATAACCCTTACCAGTGACTAGTTTAGGTATGAACTATATCCCAATCTCAGCCTATGAGACTAAGAAGACATCTGCTGGCGGGCTTTTAGAAAGGAGAGTCCTTCCCACTACTCTGAGCACTGCTGTATGGATGGCATGCTAATCCTGCTGTAGCCAGACTGTAACAAGACGAAAATAGTCTTACTATGAAGTTAATTGGGAAGACCAGAGGGCAGAGAACTGTAAAGAGAAGGAGTCCTTGATGTCATTACTGAGCTATTCTTGAGCCTCTGTACTTTATTATGTAAGATAATAAATTTCTTCATTATTTAAGTCAGGTTGAAAATTTTCTATTACTGAGGCCAAAGTATCTTACGTGACAGAAGTCCTTGAAAAAAAATTGCTCACTTCACGGTTTCACTGCAGCCAGTCTTGCTGATTTAACTTCAACTTTCTGCAAATAAAAGAAATATTTAAGGTCCCAAAAGCCCACAGAGACTACCTACAACTCAGAAAAAACTATCTGTTCCACTTACTGATATTAAAATTTTGTAACTTTGTAAATTCTATAATCATGGGGAAAGAAACAAAACAATGTGCTACCTCCTTCTTTGATACTATACCTAAGACATTCTTTTGACAAGGTTTTTTTCCTCTAAATCCATGGTTGGCAAACTTTTTCTGTAAGGGGCCAGAGAGTGAATACTTTAGGCTTGGCAAAACATATGGCCTCTGACATTGCAGCTCACAAAAGCAGTCATATACAATATGTAACCACATGGGATTTCTGTGTTCCAATAAAACTTCATTTACAAAATCAGGAAGGCAGGCCAGATGTGGTCTGCCAACTAGTTTGTTGACCTTTCTTCTAAATGGTTAACAGTCAAGAGAGTATCTCTCTCAAACAAATCAACTTGACTAAAACTCAAAAAGTTTATTTCAAATGTTTATAAATTAGGTAGAAAAGTAACCCAGCATGTATTCTATTCAACGATGTAAAAAAAAAAAAAAAAAAGTCATTACCTTACTGTATATAGTAACTTCTGCAAAATGCAACTGAGAATTGTTATAGGGTAACATATTTTTACAACAGGAAAAAACAAAACAAAACATGTGTATGCAAATTTATAATATCTGCCTATTAAATAAAACTAGTATTTTAAATTAGTAAATCTGCAAGAATTTCTATATACATACTGGTTATTCAAAGAAAAACAACTCATAACCTGACCGAACCCTTCTTTTCCAGGCAGCTGAAGCTAGAGTTCAGTATTAAATGGAATGAGGAAAAAAGCAAATCATATGGACTATATTTCCTTTCCAAACAGCTCCCAATACAAAGACACGTATTTTTAAAAGACATCACTTTTCACTGTCACTTTTCACCATACTCAAGAGAGAAAACAAAAACCAAACTTCACTTTCAATCATTAAGCAAGAAAATCTGCACAAGCACATAAACACACTTTTGAGATTATAGTAAATCACACTGTATGATTTCATATAGGAAATCCCATTGTGTGATTTCATTCAACTGATAAAACCTGAGAAACATTAATGTTTAACACAGTAATAAACAAACACCCTTTCAAAGTTTGTTACAAAATAACCTTACTTTTATAGACTTTAAAATCATAAATATGAGATAAAAAGTGTAGGTTTAGGGGCGCCTGGGTGGCTCAGTTGGTTAAGCGACTGCCTTCGGCTCAGGTCATGACATCGGGCTCCCTGCTCCAAGGGAAGCCTGCTTCTCCCTCTCTCACTCCCCCTTGCTTGTGTTCCCTCTCTGGCTGTGTTTCTCTCTGTCAAATAAGTAAAATCTTAAAAAAAAAAAAGTGTAGGTTTATTCTTGCATAAGTATTGGCATTTTCTGTTCAGAAGGAAGTGCTAATATCAATTAATTACCTATGCAAAGCATGAAGGAAAGGGCGGGGAGTTCTGGGGAGTGAAGAGACTTTATTTTCCCTTTACATCTTTCTAGATTTTTAAAGTGTCATAAATGTGTTGCTTTTACAGCCTTTAAAAATGGTTTAATATTTATGTTCAATTGAAATTACTATTAAGATATATACCAAGAACTAAAATGAGAGTAAGAAAGGCAGGATTCTGTGAAAGGGTCTAGAAACTGAGGAACTCCCTGGGGTCAGACTGGCCACTTCTATCATGGAAGAGGTGAGCTTCACTGGCTGCAAAAGTAAGGGAAAAATCCCGAAGAACATTAGCCATCAGTAACAACACTACGAGACTTACAATAATCTCGTGTAAGAGGGTGTCAACAGCAACTCAACACAGTTCCCCTGAGTCCCTCACCCAAGGGTAGTATCAGGTAGTTATGAAGTGTTCCTTAGCTTTTGGTCTGCTGGAGACCCAAGCCATCCAAGATAGGGTGACTTCCTTGAGATCCCAGATTCACAGAAGTAGCACAAAATTATATTAGCTTTACACTATCAGATATGCTCCACTGGCAGAGCTCAGTCTTCACAATCTTCACAGGGCACATTTCTTTTAGGATTTAGTCTTTGGGAAATACTGGTTAAAATCTGTCATTTTTAAATGGCCTATGTTAAAATGCATTAAGTTAAAAATGGATGAAAAAACAAGATTCCCACCATCATTTCACATTGTAGATTCTAGGCTATACACAAATTATATTGAAAGATTGAGAACTGAAATTAAAATAAAAATATGTAAAGACTTCAACAACCCGCCAAATATAAAAATGAATAAACTTCAATTCTGCTTTTGGCAATGGTAACACAATCAACAAGAAACAACCCTTGCTCCCCTCCCTGAGACTACTAACAGTGAGAAAAGAGCAAAGTCTCTTACCACCACAGGAAAAAGAATCAGTTTAAGTTCCAGTTAAGTAATGATAATGTCTATAACAAAGGACAGACTCAACATATTTTACCCACACCAAAATTAATTATATTTTTTCTACAAATATTTCTCAGTTTCTCCTACACACTCTTCCAAGTGTAGGGCTACAGGAGTGAACAAAACAACGTATAATCCACAAAAGCAAGAATTTAACATTTCTAAATGCTATAATCAAATTTTGCCTCATTTAAATAAAACTGTAAAGAACTCCAATGCATATCTATCTATTCCTTAATAAAAGCATATGAGGGGCGCCTGAGTGGCTCAGTCGTTAAGCACCTGGCTTGGGCTCAGGTCATGATCCCAGGTCCCAGGGTCCTGGGGACGCCCCACATCCAGCTCCGTGCTAGGTGGGTAGCCTGCTTCTTCCTCTCCCACTCCCCCTGCCTGTGTCCCTCTCTCACTGTCTCTCTGTCAAATAAATAAAGTCTTTTAAAAAATAACAACAGGGGCGCCTGGGTGGCTCAGCTGGTTAAGCGACTGCCTTCGGCTCAGGTCATGATCCCGGAGACCTGGGGATGGAATCCCACATAAAAAATAACAACAGAGGCGCCTGGGTGGCTCAGTTGGTTAAGCGACTGCCTTCGGCTCAGGTCTTGATCCCAGAGACCTGGGGATGGAGTCCCACATCCGGCTCCCTGCTCGGCGGGAAGCCTGCTTCTCCCTCTCTTGCTCCCCCTGCTTGTGTTTCCTCTCTGGCTGTGTTTCTCTCTGTCAAATAAATAAAACCTTAAAAAAAAACACAAACAAACATATGAACTGCTTATTAAATTCTATCCTACATTAAAAAGTGATTAAGCAAAAAAAGCAAAGTCAGTCCAATCTTTTTTACAGAATTACTATTAACTTCAAAAGGAGCATTCTACCTTTTGTCATTTGTCACATTTTTACCATATTAGTCTCTGAAAAATAAAATATACTGGTGAAAGCAATGGAATTCTGAAAAATTTTTTAAAAAGTGCAATCCTGAATGTTAATCTCTTCTCTAATCTAATAATGCTGTTTTGGCCAACGGATTAGGCCATTATTTATATACCCAGCCAAATGAACGGGGCAATTGTTCATTCAGAGGTCCGTCTGAAATATAAAAGAGTATTTAGTGTTCTAAAAAATGTATGCTTTGTAAACAATAGATTGCAATGTGGATGTCCAAGTACTCCTTTATCGAATAAACCCTTATTACCATAGTTTTACATTTGCATCAGCCAGCCTTAGTGCCACAGGACTGATTAAAATGTCCTCTACATATTCTCAACTCTATTTTTATATTTATCTCTGGTGAAACTGTCTTCACATTTCCAATCTCATTAATCACCACCACTCCTTAAAGGGGGGCAGGGGGGAATAACCAAATATGGGGAAAAGTTAAAGAATCCTGCCATACCTGTATAGGAAGTGATGGGCTTTATTGAAACTGAAATAACGGAGTGCCCCTCTTTCAGAGTTAGCCCGGAAGTGAAGTTAAGAAGCGTTCCCGGGAAGGAGGGGACGGTAACGTCCTCCACTTGGGTGGTGGGGTCTGAGACACCAAGCCGGGCTGCGCGCAGGGTGGGACAAAGTTCCCGGGCTGCGAGGCCGCCCGCAGCAGCAGCAGCAGGTAGAGCGATTCGGCCCCCCGGCCGGGAGCGGAGGGCCTGCCCTCGCGCGTGCGGGTGCCGGGAGTGTCTCCACGCCCCAAACCCCGTAATGCAACATCCCTTTTGCCACTAGGGCGAACGCACGCTCTCTAGTAATTCAACACCCTTACTTTCAAACTGAAGGGCGGGGGGGGGCGGCGGTTGGGGGAAGAAGTTCTAATAAATCCCCCCGCCCCTACACTGCAAAACGTAATTCTACCCGCGCTGGCTGGATTTTCAGAGTACCCCGAAGGGACCCGCCAGGCCGCGCCGGGGCCCCGCCAGAGCGGCGGGAAGCCGCCACTCCCCGGGGTTGGGGTGCCCGGGGCCCACCCCGAGGCTGGACCGCGCGCCGAAGCGGAGCAGAAACGCGCGGCGGTTACTTAGGGCCGCGCCCCGCTGCTCTCGCCAACCCCGGGGTTCGGCCTGGGCCGCCCGGCCCTAGAGCGGCGGCGCCGCGGCCCGCGGGGCGCGAAGAGAGGCGCGCGAGGCCCTGGCGGCGCGGCCACCGGGCAGCGCGGGCCCCCGCAACTTCTCGCCGCCACCTCAGCGTCTCCGGCGCCGCCTGGGGAGCAGGGAGTGGGGGAAGGGAGGGCGCCGGCGGCTTACCCTGAGAGCAAGCGGCTCCTTCCCGCCCCGAGCGCGGCCGGGGCGCTGCGCGGCGGCGCTGGGCGTCGCGGCGGCCGCAGGCAGGGAGAGGCGGCGGTGGGAAGAGCTGGGCCGCCGGAGACGAGAGGCACCGCCACCACCGCAGACAGCTCCGCAATATGGCCGCCCGGCGGCTCCTCGGGGGAAAGGCGGGGCTGCCCCGCGCCCCCCGCCTCCCCCTGCCGGCCGGCTGGCCTCGCGCGGCGGCCTGAGCACCGCGGCCGCCGCTGCCGCCGTGAGGGCCGCCCGCGCCCCGCCCCCCGCGCTCGCGGCCGCTCTCGGCACGCAGCCTCTCTGGGGGTCGCGGAGCGCGGGGGGACGCGCGAGCCTAGGACTCCTACCCGGAGCGGGCGAGGAAGTCCTTCCTGGTGGGACTGGACTGGAGGGACGCCGGATATTAGGGCGGCGGGGCGCCCCGGCCGAAGCTCGCAGTGCGCCCGCCGCACCCCAGCCCGTCCCCCCGCCCCACCCCCGCCAGCAAGAGTGGAAACTTGAAACTCCCGCTGGTGCCAGAAAACTCGCCCGGGGCGTTTCCGTCGCGGCGGAGGAGGGACTCCTCTTCCCGGAGGGGATCCAGAACCCCTCCGGGCGGTGTTACTTGGCCGCTCAGCTGGAGAATCCTGGACCAGGAGACGGAAACGGGCCTATCTGAGAGAAATTTAGATTTGCCACAAAGGACGTTTAAATGATTGTGGCAGTTTTTACCCAAGTAGAAAACTTGCTTTTTCGGATAACTCCACCAAACCTCGAGGGTTATGTCCCCAGTGGCGAGTGCAGATTTTTATCCTTTAGGCAAGGATATTTGATCATTTTTTATTACCACCGACATGTTTTTGGACAGTTGGAAGGAGTTGATCAAGAAGGAAAAGTTGGAAGTGGGGCCCCCAAACAGCAGCCAAACCTAAATTACCCTAGAATTAGAGAAGGTTAGACAGTTGGTCCTCCAGGCCACTCTCTTTAGGCAGTGGCTGGGACTAAACAGACTTCCCAGTCCGTGTTCTAGCATCCACACCACGCTCCCATCCTCTCTTTCAGTGTCTTCTGCAGGGATTCAAAGAGTAACACCTGCCATATCAACAGTAGTGCACAAAACCAGATCAGTCCTGCTTGTCCCTTTGCAATCTTTGTGTACTTTACCTTTTATCACACTTGAGATTCAAATAACGAAATCTCAAGAGTGTACTTAACTTTTTAATAATTCTTTTTTTTTTGAAAGATTTTATTTATTTATTTAACAGAGAGAAACACAGCCAGAGAGGAACATAAGCAGGGGGGTGAGAAAAGGAGAAGCAGGGGAGCCCAATGTGGGACTCGATCCCGGGTCTCCGGGATCATGACCTGAGCTGAAGGCAGTCGCTTAACCAACTGAGCCACCCAGGCGCCCCATGAGTGTACTTAACTTTTATAGAACAAATAATTCATATCCTTCCTGCCTTAGCATTTGTCTTCCCTGAGACCCTAGCTTTTCCAGGAACTCTCTCCCCAGATCACTTTCACTAAGCTCCGAGCTTCGATGAGTTTCCCTCATTGCCCTCTGCGACCTCTCTGAACAATTAAAAGCCCCAAGAGTTAAATTCCAAGGTTCTTAGATGGCAAATTCCTCAAGGACGGGAACCAGGTGTGTGCTTTTTTCTTAACTAAAAGATTACTCCCTGACTTTATCCCCAGGGTGCAAGGATTATCCAGGTAATTGTTCAGCCTTCCGCATCAAGTTGCATGCATATAGTCAAGGTATTATTACGTAAATTCCAGGAAAGTACACTAACCAAGCAAAAGTTTGTAACATATATACTTAGCAAAAGTTGCTACACTTGTACATACTTCTTTAATGAAAACAAAAGATTCACTGTCACATGCTGGGCACTAAGGTAACAGACTTTTTACTGAGCATCTCTTTTGATAATTACAACAACCCTGTGTTTGGGGTCAATATTAACATTGACCCCCTTTTTAAAAATCAGCGAATAAAGAGCCTCAAAGGAGTTAAGTATTTGTAACATAGCCAGGAAGAGCAATGACCAAACCTAGTTATATTTGACTCCAGAGCCTTGATTTTATCCTATACTCTGCAACAGCAAACAGACCAGAAAATGTAACATTTCATTTGGCTATCATATTAGTAAATATTTAAGTAAGAGATAACATTCAAGGCTGGTGAGATAAAAAGGGTACTCTCAGACATTGTGAGTGGGAGTGTAAACTGAAACAACCTGTTTAGAAAGCAATTTGGCACAGTGATTCAAACTATAAAAATGTTCATCCTCTTGTAACCCATAATCCCATATCTGGAATTCTTTCTGAATGAAATCATCTGAAATAGAGCAAAGCTTTATTCATAAACTGTAGATGCAAAAATTAAACATGCAAACGAAATATCTTAAAAGCATCCATATATGCTCTGTAACATTCTGGATAACAACTTTAAATGTTTATGTACTATATAGAACATCACAGCATATTTTTTGAAGTATTAGAGGGAGGGAACAAGTTATGAAACTACCCATGCAGTATGATCACATACATGTTTAAAAGAAACGAATAACAAAGTGGTGCCTAGGTGGCTCACTCCATTGGGTGTCTGACTTTTGTTTTAGGCTCAGGTCATGATCTCCAGGTTGTTAGGCTCTGTGCTTAGTGGGGAGTCTGCTTGAGATTCTGTCTCTCCCTCTGTCCCTCCCTTGCTCCTCATACCCTGGGCCTGTTCTCTCTCTCTCTCTCTCTCTCTCTCTCTAAAAAAAAAAAAAAGTATGAGGTATTAGAAAAACGAGAAAGATTGAAACCCAGGGTTGGCTGGGTGGTCTTCTATGGGCATTTTTTTTCCCTTTATTCTATTCTTCAGTTTTTTCTGTCTTTTACAGGTTCAAAAAATTATTTAAGTTTAGTTTTACTACAGTGTGGATCATCAATGACACAAAAGTAGCAAAGCCACTGTTTCTTTGATGAACTAAACTGGCAGAACTTTATAGTTAAGAGTCAGGTATCGTCATTGTAAATGTTATCTACATATGCCATTGTTTTGTTTTGTTACTTATGTCAAATATATGCATCTTTAATGAAACATGAGTGATTTAATTGAAATTTTTCTGTCTCTGTTATATTCTGACATTTCAGATTTCAGGGGGAAAATTCACACATTTTTCAGAAAAACAAACTGATGATATTTTCAGTAGTTACAAAAGAAGTCATATAGCTCCTACCTAATATGCATATAAAAAAGAAAGACCAAGGGCACCTGGGTGGTGTGTCCAACTTTTGGTTTCAGCTCAGGTCATGATCTCAGGTATCATGAGAGCTTCTCCCTCTCTCTCTCAAATAAATAAATAAACCTTAAAAAAAAAAAAAAAGGAAAGACCAAAAGTAATCTATTACAATTACTAACTCTTCTATGCTATAATCTGATTTCACTCCACTATAACATCTTGACTAATTCTGGATTCTGGAATTCCAATGGGAGGTGCAAAGCATTTGTCTCACTAGCACGTATAAAATTCCTTCTTGAAGAAAACTCATTTTTGCCAGAGTGGTTTGTAAATGGAAGGTTTTCCATCTAGAGTAAACATTGAGTTCCAGGCCCCTTGGTAGTTTGAGTAACACCGGGCTCCTGCCCTCTGGATTCAGCAATGAGAAAGGCAAACAAATGGTTGGGCAATACGAGCTATAATAAAGACAGATGCGCGTAGAGTCAAGTGAGACAAAAAAGAAGAGTGGTTCACTTTGCCTGGAGAAGAGAAACCCCCTGGGGTGGGGGGTGGGGAAGTGAGTTGAATGGGTGAGTAGAGGGATCCCTAAGAGGGAAGAGGGAAAAGGCAACCAATTTTGAAGACTATGTAGCAAAATAGGATTGATGTTGAGATAAGCATGTTTATAACCAGAAAGGTAAGTTCATATCTGCTTAGGAAAATCAGAATTTGTCCTTCATCCTTAAGGAATTAAGAATCCATATAAGGTAGTAAGAAGAGGAATAATGTGACCCCCCTTGTTTTAGTAAAGTAACTGGCAGCCATGTGGATGACTTGGGAGAGTGGTTCCATGGCACAGTGATGGATAGGACTACCAGGGACACCTCAGACAGATTTGCTTTAAAAGTCCAGGCCAGAGAGGATGAAGGACTGACTGACCATGGGAGGTTTCGAAGATGAAGAGGAGGAAATAGAATCTGTTAGAAAAATTTTGGAGATAGGCTTCAAGGAGTAAGAGAAAAGGAGATGTGAAAATGATGTCAGGGTTTCCAATGGGCACCATTAAGATAAATAGGGAGTATAAAAGCAGTAGAATGGAGTGGTCAAGATAATTAGACAAGTTACAGTGATGCTGATTTGAAGTGTCTATGGGTAATCTAGGAGCAAGCATATATTCAGTAACTGGAAATAAGAACTATAGCAAATAAGACATCCAATAAATTCTCATTGAATATATGAACATCGATAACATCCTAAAAAGACTTTTTATCTCCAACTGTGTCTTTGGAAAATATAGTTTTGTTCAACTCAAGGATGTGAATATTGAATTTTGGATATTAAGTTAATCTAAACATATTATAGACTAAAGTGTTTTTCCAGAAAAAATTTATTCAGGATTTTTTAAAACCTATAAAGATATAAAATCACAAGAGAATTTTCTATTATGAACTGTGATATTTCATAACCAATTCCCACTATCTTGCATATTTAAGTACATAGTCACAGTGTGTTCACCAACATAATGGCCCTCAGTAAAAACAAAGTAAATAAAACTATCTTATCATCTGCTTTGTATGCCTAGTAGACCATACAAATTTAATTGCTGAATAAGCTATAAAATTTCAGTACAGTCAACAGAAGTTTGATGGGTAACATACCGAAAGATAGACTCAAGAAACCGCAGGTCTGCTCCTGCCTTAATTCTCTCCCTATCAAAGATCAAATAACATAAGTACATAATTCATAATGCATTTGCAGATATGAGCATATTAATCTTCAACGAAGACAAGGTAAAAGTTATTACTTAATTCTCTACACTTATATAATAGAAGATCCAGTTTAGTTTGTGATAAAAGGCAATAGAATTTCAGAGGTAAGCAACAGAGTGGAAAGAGTCTAATCTAAATGAAAGAGTTCATAACTTTGGCTTTATTCCCAATTCCTACAAACAAGTTGCTAAGTGACCTTGGAAGATCTGATGGATGAGTCTGTAACTTACTTGCAGAGTGTTAAACAAAGGAGAATGTGACCCTTACTGGGCCTTTCCAAGAGCATGTCTGAAGACAGCAGGGATTTTCAGGACCAGAAGAAGATCTCAAAGAGTGTTAACTCCCCTCTCCAGTATTATTGGGAAACTGCTACTCCATCAAAAGTGGCTTCCTCCCACTAACTGTGTAAGAGCTCCAGGAAAAAAACAAATAAAAAAATTGTATTGACTCCCAGTTTTCTCCTCTATTAAATAGGAAGCTGGATTAGACTGACCATCTGTACACTTTCTTCAAGCTCTAAAATTCTTCGACTCTGACTCTGATTCGCCCATGAAATATTTGATTCTCATATATAATATGTAATCTCTAGAATTTATTATGTATCTTATGACCTCCGCAGAAAGTATTTGTGTATACTCTTTATTTTTAAAAAGTGATTGAATTCTGGAATACAGTCATACAATTCTAAATCTGGATAGGACTTCAAAGAAGAGTCTGGCTCTTATTTCACAGAAGCAGAAATAAGGATCTACAGAATTTGTCTTGCTCAGAATCTGGGCCGCTTCCATTATTCCCTATGGCAACCAGAAATGCAGGAGTCCTCCTTAACAGTTCCCTCTCCCCCTCGTACCCAACCTATTCCTTAATCCTATTGCTCTTACCTTCTCTTGCCTCGGTCTAATCTTTCCTATCTCTACCACTTCCAACCATATCACATGATGGTTTGTTCTCTCTTCTGGACCAGCGATAGCCTTCTAACAGGTCTTCTCGTGTCAGCTCACATGCCCCCTACAATTATTTCTAAATACTGAATTCAGAGTCCATTTGTCAAAATGTAATTATGATTATCTCACATCTGCTTCCCATTTCCTCCCCCTAGACCCATCGGTTGACCTTCTAATATTGGTCATTGGTTTGCATTTATCCTCCAAGCTCAAGCCATTCTGACCACATATAACTCCTAGACTATGCCAGTCCCCTCCCGGGGCCACTAGGATTTTGCACATTCCCTCTGCTCCACTGATCTAGCTGACACCTGATCATCCTTCAGATGTCAGTCACAGTCAAGCCTGCACGGGCCACCCTGACACCCTGGCACAACCTTCATGTGACTTGTCTTTACAGACCCTCATAGCAGTTGTATTGTTAATTCATAGATTTTTTTTTAATTGATATCTCTCCTCTGTATTAGGCTACATACCTACAAATGTGGATACGATGTCAATTTCTTTTCACATCCGTGCCTTAGCACTTACCACAGTGTCCAGAGCATTAGCTGGTGTTCAATAAATATGCAGGAGCCCTCCTTAACAGTTGCTGAATGAATGAAATGACTTAAGAAGTTAGTGTGAGACTAACATTTCTTGACTCCAAATTTCACCTTAATTACAACCTGCTGCTCTCAATTTGGTGTACTTGAGTCTGAGTCCCAACACCATGCATTTATTAAGTGTAAAGAAAATTGCTGATACTTTTTGAATATTGCTTTTGGCAACTAATGGCATATAATACCTAGGCATGGTTACTGTATTAAAACGACAAAGTCCTCATGCGAATTTGTTTACTTTGGGACTTTGAAGTTTATTTCCTGAAATATATCGGTAATGGTTAATTTTATATGTCAGTTTGACTGGTTTAAGGGATACCCAGATAACTGGTTAAAAAAATATTGTGGGGAGGTGCCCCTGCGTGGCTCAGTTGGTTAAGCGACTGCCTTTGGCTCAGGTCATGATTCTGGAGACCCAGGATCGAGTCCCACATCGGGCTCCCTGCTCGGCAGGAAGCCTGCTTCTCCCTCTCTCACTCCCCCTGCTTGTGTTCCCTCTCTGGCTGCATTTCTCTCTGTCAAATAACAAATCTTAAAAAAAAATATTTTGCGGGAATGTCTGTGAAAGTGTTTCTGGAAGAAGTTCACATTTGGTCTGATGCACTGAATGAAGAGATCTGCCTTTACCAGCGTGGGGGGTATCAAACAATCTCTTAGGGATCCAAATGGAACAAAAAGGTGAAGGAAGGAAGGGCTAATTCTCTCTCTTTGAGTTGGAATGTCCATCTTCTCCTGTTCTTGCACTTCTGAGCTCCTTCTTCCCAGGCCTTCAGACTCCAGGACTTCTGTCAGCATAAGCCAGGCCTCTGACCTTGGACTGGGAGATGGATCATTGCACCCTGAGTCTCAGGCCTTCAGACTCAGACTAAATTACACCCCTGGCTTCCTGGCTGACCCCAGATCGTGGGACTTCTTGGCTTCCATAACTGCTGAGCCAATTCCTATAATACACCTTCTCATATATTTCTCTGTTAGTTCTGCTTTCTCTGGAGAGCCCTGCCTGGGTACAACAGCCATTACTTAAAACAATTCAAAAGTAACTTTCACTCTAAATTGCTTTCACACAACATGAGAGTTAATGAGTTAGTCACTGCAGTCCATCCTCATCCTCGCCAGGCAGCCTGTGGCCTGCCAGGTTTCACTTGTGGACCAGAACATTCTAGAAGCCTCACCCAGAGGCGTGAGCAAGACTTCAGTGGGCTTGTGCTGGGGAAGCTTCTAGACACTCCAGGAAAAGAAAAAAAAATGTTAGTGATTGCATTTACCCCAAAGATACGGATGTAGTGAAAGGAAGGGCCATATGCACCCCAATGTTCATCGCAGCAATGGCCACAATCGCCAAACTGTGGAAAGAGCCAAGGTGCCCATCAACAGATGAATGGATAAAGAAGATGTGGTACATATATACAATGGAATACTATGCCTCCGTCAGAAAGGATGAATACCCAACTTTTGT
>PITA01020589.1:0-34547 GCA_004023965.1 Spilogale gracilis | reverse complement strand
TCTGGTATCGGTTGAGCCCTGATTTGTGACCTAGTATGTGGTCTATTCTGGAGAAAGTTCCATGTGCACTCGAGAAGAATGAGTATTCTGCTGTTTTAGGGTGAAATGTTCTGAATATATCTATGAGATCCATCTGGTCCAATGTGTCATTCAAGGCTCTTGATTCTTTGTTGATTTTCTGTTTAGATGATCTGTCCATTGCTGAGAGTGGTGTGTTAAGATCTCCTACAATTAATGTATTTGCATTAATATGATTCTTTATTTTGTTTAACAGTTGGCTTATGTAGTTGGCTGCTCCCATGTTAGGGGCATAAATGTTTACAATTGTTAGATCTTCTTGATGTATAGACCCTTTAAGGATGATGTAGTGTCCTTTTGTGTCTTTGACTACAGTCTTTAGACTAAAATCCAATTTGTCTGATATGAGAATCGCTACCCGGCTTTCTTTTGGGGTCCACTGGCATGTAAGATGGTCTTCCATCCCCTCACTTTCAATATGGAAGTGTCTTTAGATTCGAGATGAGTCCCTTGTAGGCAGCATATGGATGGGTCCTGTCGTTTTATCCAGTCTGCAACCCTGTGTCTTTTTATTGGAGCATTTAGGCCGTTCACATTGAGAGTGATTATTGATAGATACGTTTGTATTGACATCATGTTGCCTATGGAGTTCATGTTTCTATAGATTACCTCTGTATATTTATGTTTTGTGTCACTCTTGGGTTCATTTCTCCTCTATAGAACCCCTCTTAGTATTTCTTGTAGTGCTGGCTTGGTGGTTGCATAATCTTTTAGACCTTGGCAGTCCTGGAAGCTCTTTATTTCTCCTTCCATTTTGAAAGTCAACCTTGCTGGATACATTATCCTTGGTTGCATATTTTTGTCATGTAAGTTCCTGAATATGTCTTGCCAGCCCTTTCTGGCTTGCCAGGTTTCTGTGGAAAGGTCTGACGTTATTCTGATGGTCCTCCCTATACGTAAGGGATCGCTTTCTCCTAGCTGCCCTTAAGATATATTCTTTGGTTTTATGTTTCGAGAATTTTACTATTATGTGCCTGGATGTTTTTCTGGCCTCATTGATCTTGAGGGGTGTCCTCTCTACTTCTAGGACATGAACATTTGGTTCATTCCCCAGATTTGGGAAATTTTCATCCATGATTTGTTCAACAATATCTTCTAGGCTTCTCTCTCTCTCAATTCCTTCAGGGATTCCAATAATTCTGATATTGGAGCATTTCATGGCATCATTTATTTCCCTTATTCTGTTTTCCTGGGATTTTAGCTGTTTGCTCCAAGACTTCTCTTATTCCTCCTTCTTAATCCATCTGTCTTCACTGATACGATCTTCAGCTTCACTTACTCTGGATGTTAGCATATTTAAATTAGATTGGATCTCATTTAAAGCCTTTCTAACCTCAGCTTTCACTTCTGTTACTATGGCTTCCACTTTGAGACTAATGTTATTTTCTAAATTGACCATTGCTTGGACTATTGCTGCCCTGAATTCCATTTCTGTTATATTGTTTATGTTCATTTCCAGTAATTCTGTGACCGAGGTTGCAGTCTCAGGGTTCTTCTTCTGTTGGGTGTTCCTTCTCTGAGTCATTGTGGCGAGGAGTGGTTGAGGGGGTGTATGGCTAAATATATCAGCCACTATCTAGGTGGATTGGTCGTTGGATGGTTTTGGAGCAACCAGAACTCACCACTGAAAAGGGAGGAGAAATAAAAAAGAAAATAGAAGAGAGGAAGCAAGAAAAGAAACCCCTGCCAGAGCGGGGCCCGGTGGTAGGATTTATATGGTACAAAACTGTTACAGGGTAAAGAAAAGGGTTATCAAGGGTAAATGAAGAGATCAAAAAGCGAAGCCCAACCTATATGGCCCGCAAGACCAGTATTTATATAATACAAAAGCAAAGACAATTACACAAACATACTGACAAACTAGAATGGGAAGGTGAGGGCAGACACTCCTTGTGGGCAAGGAATGCGTTTCAGACGCTCCTGAGTTTGTCTTGTTATTATTGTTGGAGGAGCCTGCTTTCAAAAGATATAGGGAGATTAGAACTGGTTGTATATAGGGGTAGTATTGAATAGGGATGTGGGATTGACTTGAAGCTTATAACTACTTGTACACGTAAAAGGGAGAATAAAGGAAAGAGGAGAGAAGAAAGGCAAAAACAGAGAAAGCGAACAAGGAAACAAGAGGCAACAACAAAAGAAGAAAAACTGTGAGAATGTATTTTTAAGCTTAAAATGGAAGCTTTAAAAGTAAAAATAGAAAAAAGTTTAAAAAAGTAAATAAGGTGAAAAACTGTACCAATAAGTTGTAGGGCTTTTGGTACTTGTAGTCAGTGCCAGGAATTTAATAAATTGCCTTTCCCCCGATTTGGGGTTTTGCAGTTCGAGTGTTGTCCTCCTGAGCTTCTGGCTTGCTTTCTGGGGGTGGGGCCTGCCCACAGTTTCAGTCCTTCTACCTTGGCTGCGTCTCTCTGCCCCCTTGCTAGAGGCTGGTCTCAATGGTAACCAGGTTATCAGGTTACAATTCTCTGGTAGCAGAGTGTTGTTCTTTAACGTCTTTTTTCAGCTGCTGAGGAAGTCAGGTCGGAGCAAGATGTCTGCGCCCAGACCTCCCTCCCAGAGAGAGCCTCTACACAGAGGGTGGTTCTTTCCCTCCTCCCGGTTGGCAGCCTGTCACATCCGGGCAGGCGCAGATGTTGGATTGATTTCTGCCCCCGCCCCCGCTTGTCGCTTCACTCCCGCACCTCAAAACCACAACTCCTTTTGGATCGTGCGACCTTGTCTGTGCCCCGGGACCCGCGGCCTCTCCGGTCCCACGCAAGTCTGTAAAATCGCCTTCCCTGGGGGGTCCGCGCCCGGCCCACGGGGTGGAGAGAAGCGGGAGAGAAAGGCAGATGCAGATGTGGAAAAATAGAATCCACGCCCGCCGTTCTTGCAGCGGTGGCTTCAACGGAAAAAAAATTTAAAAAAGTCTCCTTGCCTTGCCGCAGGCTCTGCTGTGCTCCCATTTCTGTCTCGCCGCAATTCAGACCATAATCTGCTGTTATTCCTCACTCACAGAGCTCTTTCGTGTTGGAGGATTTGCTTTCAATGGTTCAGCTCTGCAGGCTTGCTCCCCCACACCCCTGTCTCTGGGGGCAAGCCTCTGGTCCCTCTTACTTGTTTCTACCTTTTTGTCGATGGTCTTTGTCTCCCGTGGTGATCCAAAAGTGCGAAATATCACATTTCAGGCTGATTTCATGGGTGCTCACAGTGGTCCTGTAGTGGGTTTTTTTGCTGGAATTGAGCTCTCTTCAGGGAACTCCCCGAATTGCGGTCACCTGGCCTTCCGCCATCTTCTTCAAAACCTGTTTTTTTCTGAATGGGATCTCATTTACATTTGAAAGAGCATGACGATGCTTAAAGTAATAAAGAGGTGACAGTATTGTCTACACACATACATGAATATGCAGACATACACACAGATACTTTTAGATCCCAATTTTTCAAATACCTTCCCAAATTGAAAATGAAAGAATATACTGATTTTAAGTATTTGCTAAATATGGAAGTTATAGTAAGAGCTTGATTCTCTGGAAACTCAAAGATCTTCTCTTAAGTATATCTACTCTGGGGTTTATGTGAAGCACATTAATGCTGTAGCATCTGCTTTAGTTTAGACAACTACAGATCTGCTGGATTTCCCACTCTATACTTCCATTTTGGAGCCTTTGGACTACTTTTGTGATACAAATTATCTTTAACCCAGATTTGGCATGTGACAGGTTTGAAACAAAACACTTCAAAAATCGCATTTCCCATCTAATTAAAAATCCATTTATATACACAAAAAATAACATTATTTCCCCAAGAGTATACTTCCCCAAGATGTTATTATTCTCCAAACCCTTTCCTTGATTTATAATTAACTCTTGAAAATTGTTACTTTGAAATAAATTGAAGGATCTTTTGGGGTATATCATCTTATTTCTTAGACATATTTCAGATAATCAAAACTACCCACAATATGAATAAAATAATGGAGCCATGGCTTAATCATAGGTTATATTTTAAAATATATGTTAATAAAGCATCCTGACAATTGCAGTTTCTGGCTTTCTAATAAGTAGTCTCTATGAGAGGCCTCTTTAGTTGTCATCTACTACTCAGCATGTAATTGTTGATTATCTATAAAGTGACTGACACTGTGCTTGACCCAGGGCTACAAAGAGGAACAAAATACTGTCCTCTACACTTGAAGTACCCCAAGTCCAAATTGGAGATAGAGCTGTCACAGGCATTTCCAAGAGCCATGGAAGCAGGTCTGTGGAGCTAGATCTGTCTGGGCAGGAATAGATGGAGCAGGTTCATGGAAGGTACAGCAGTTGAGTTGTCCTAGAAGACAGAGTTAATCTTGAGAAGAAGATACTAATTTGAATGATTCTTCATAGAGAGCCTTGATGCAATGGCCTAAAATTCAGAGTTATTTTCTCATCCTGTAGGGAAAGTAAATGTAGAAATTGTTGGATGACAAGACATTTTTGGTCATATTCTCCTAGATAGTTTAATTTCTGCAGCCTGGCTTAATTTAGAGGTACAAATAAAATAGAGCTTAGAAATTTATTTTCAGAGACTTAAGCCAATTCTCTTCATAATATATGAGACACCTATTTACATTTAAAACTGTAAAACAGTGCACAGGATAAGGTTTTGTGTCTGTCTTATGGTGCTGTGGCTTCTGTTTTTCCCATTTGTTTCCAAAATTGCCAACTGAGGCATTTAAATACTAAAGAGAAAGCAATTCTAGAAGATAATATCCTTAGATATTAAGAAGTCCTTGCTGAGTATATAGAGCTTGCTCTAGATCTAGAATTGAAAAGTTGAAGTCCCTGCCTGGGCAGAACCCTCCCTCTGCCATCCCCAGGCGCCATCATGCAGGAGATGAATTTATATATTTCTAGTGTTTATAGTTTGAAGTTATAGTATAATGTGTACACAACACTGTATTTTTTATTAATTTTTATTTTTAATTTATTTTTAATTAATTTTACTATATTAATTTTGATATCTTTGGAAACTTACATCATTTTCTAAATTCTATTTCTTTTTTTTAAAGATTTTATCTATTCATTTGACAGAAAGAGATCACAAGTAGGCAGAGAGGCAGACAGAGAGAGGAGGAAGCAGGCTCCCTGCTGAGCAGAGAGCTCGATGCAGGCCTCCATCCCAGAACCCTGAGATCATGACCTGAGCTGAAGGCAGAGGCTTTAACCCACTGAGCCACCCAGGCACCCATAAATTCCCTTTTTTTATGAACCTGAAGTTCATTTCATAACCCTACAAATCACTATCATTAATTTTTATTGGAGGGATAATAAACTGTAAATACAACAGCATGTGAGATGGAAACAATGTGTGTACTCACATAAAATAGCAAAGAAGCACAAACACAAGCTTACCAAAAATAATGACATTTTTAAAAATTTTTAAAAGGACAGTAATAGGGGCGCCTGGGTGGCTCAGTTGGTTAAGCAACTGCCTTTGGCTCAGGTCATGATTCTGGAGACCTGGGATCAAGTCCCACATCGGGCTCCCTGCTCGGCGGGAAGCCTGCTTCTCACTCTCTCAGTCCCCCTGCTTGTGTTCCCTCTCTGGCTGTGTTTCTGTCAAATAAATAAAATATTTTTTAAAAAAAGGACAGTAATAGATCAAACCTATTAAACTTCAATCGTGACATTAAAAAACCAAAGAGGACCATGATCAACCAGAGCAGTTGATTGTTAACGCTGAGAGACATTAAGTGTGCGAGAATGCATTGTGTGTCGTTAACATCTGCATGGGTGAGAGTCCGTGTCCTGGCAGGCAATGCACCCCAAGTGCTTCATCACTTTCTGTGAAACCCATTCTTAAAAACTTTTTTTTTAATTATGAGCATTACACTCTATATTTTGTCAAATCCAGCATTCAACGCAGAAACTAGAGAAACTTTGAAATATATAATAAAAATTTCATCCACATCTCAGTGGTGTTATTTCTTAGAATGGGTGATAGTACATTTTACAGTAGAGTTAAGTGGCTTCAAAATCATTAAAATCCCATCTCCTGTCATTTTGGGAGGAGAGCTTCTAAAATAATCTAAAAAGACAAGACTATCCACAATCATTTTCTGAAATTTTGGAATCTTGCTATCAGAAAAATGTGGTTTTTGTGTTGACTTTCTTTTTTATTTTTTCAATAAAAATTTAAGCAATTGTTATGTGTCCGTCATAATGCCACTCTTTGGGGGAAGCAGTTATGGACAGGGTAGACATTGGCCCCATCCCTATATACAAAGGAGGATGGTGAACCCCTCCAATTAAATGCTCTAGTACAATGAGAGTAGACATACAGGGGATCATGGGATCTATAGCAGGAACTGTTCTCATGAAATAATGGAAAGGAAGATCCAGGAGGGCTTCCTGAAGAAAATGATATGTAGGCTGAGGCCTGAAGGATGAGTAGAAGTCAACAAAGTGAAGAGGAGAGGGAAGGCCATTTCAAGCAAAGAGAGTAGCTTATGTGAAGACTTAGAGGTGAGAAAGATCATGGGACTGTGAAGGGAAAAAAAATCAATAGAGCCAGAGCCTAGATTTCATAAAGACAAAAAAGGTGGCCAGAAAGATATGCAGGAGTAAAATAATAGATCCAGACTATATGACACTAAGGAAAATTTTAAGAATGAAAGAAAGCCTTTGAGATGTGTTTTACAAGGGTCACTCTCTAAAGAATGGGCTGGAGTGGGGCACCTGGGTGGATCAGTCATTAAGCATTTGCCTTCGGCTCAGGACGTGATCCCTGGGTCCTGGGGTTGAACCCTGCATCAGGCTCCCTGCTTGGTGGGAAGCCTGCTTCTCCCTATCCCACCCCTCCTGCGTGTGTTCCCTCTCTCACTGTCTCTTTCTCTGTCAAATAAATAATCAAAATCTTAAAAAATAATAATAATGGGCTGGAGAGCTCCAGAAGAAATGGGGGAATGGCTTGAACATGCTCTGATGGTGGAGATGAAATGAAGTTGAATGAGACCAAGGTGCCCTTAGGAGATGGAAGTGCCAAGGCCTAGGGAGATACAGTCTGTACAGCATGGGATGTAAGAAGTCAGCAATGATTCTTATTTCTGACTTAGGCAACTGGCTACATGAAGATGTCACTTACAAGATATGAAATGTCAAAGCACAAACAATTTGGAGTAACAAGTGCAAAATTCTATTACTTAAGTTTTAGACATGTGGACATATTGCATTTGAATACCTGCAGAATAACTGAATAGTGACGTTCGCTTGGATCTGGCTCTGGAACTCAGGAGCAAAGCCTAGGATGGAGATCTAGGAGTCCTCAGGGATTCCAATCATGAGAGTAGACGAGTGCCCCCCTGCCCCCCAGCAGAATGTGGGTTGTGAGGAATGGAGAGGACCTGGGAAGTACTCCCAATGAATACTACATTTGAATGATAGGCAAAGAAAGACAGTCTTGTATCTTATGCCAATTTCTCTGAGAAGTAAATGTTGAGACAAAGCTGTGAGCTCATACTTTCTTTAGGGTACTATGCCCGGACAAGTACAATGTGGATAAAAACACAAGTAAGTCTATGAAAGAGCAAAAGCAAATAAAAGGTGCTGCATTGCCAAGCTAGCCACAACCTCACAAGATAACATAGTCACATGCCTGTTCATGCAGGATTTCTCCAGAATAGTTACATGAAGCCCATGAAAGGTGTTTTGTTTTAGGGTCAGAAAGGGCAAACAGTTTATCTACTAGGTTTTTCCCATTTCTTGTGTCTTGATCAAAGTTTGCCTCCGCATTTCCAGGTTTTATTACCTTATCCTCTTAAGCAGCTACTGAGAAAGCCTGAGCCCTTCAGGGTTCTACCAGATTCAGCTTGGGTGCTGGAGCTGTGGCAGCTCCCCCACGAGAGGCACTATACAGGATCTGCAGAGGTCAGACCCTTGTCCCCGCTGGAAGCAAAGACCAGAAGGTGGAAAAGGTGACAAAGAAATGGCAGCAGAAGCCAGGAGTTTACAAACATTGGAATGTGAGCCGCCCCTGGGCTTATCTAGCCTGAGATCAGGATAAGCTGCCAGGACTAAGGAGAGAGGTGGCTCTGAACAAATGTGGACATGAGTGTACAAACTACAGAGAGTACGTCCTATAAAGAATCTGGTAGAAATGGCCCACGGTGGTCAAAAAGCTAAATAATGTCAAAGAAGGCAAGGAAAAAGTATTTCATAGAGGAGCCAAATAGTTCTGGCAAGTAAGACAAGCAAGCTAACAACTGCAGTGGATTTTAATGGATTGCCCCTTCTTCTGGCAAAGACACTCTAACTTTGCTGGGGGGAGCCATCCTTCCTCTACTTTCAGCTCATGGGCAGTGGTTGGAGTAAATCCCCCTAATGGCCTTAGAGTTAGAACATGACCCAGGCACATACCCTCAGACAGTTATCTCTATGCTCTCAGGGATGGTATGCCAACCAGCAAGGTCATTTCACAACAATTGGGGGAAAAAACTCAGACTTTTTAATTATATAATCCAAATTTTCCTTTTTCCTAAGCCAATTTTAACTGGATTTTTATCATTTATAACTGAGAGTTCCCTGATAATCACAAGAGTGGAAAGGTGTCCTTCAGATAAGAGTATCAGATCAGTAAGGGGGCCTTGGAGAGAACAGTAGCAGTGGTGAAATCCTGGAAGAAGTGATTGTTTCTTTATCCTCTTTTCAACTCCTCAAAGGCCAGTTCATCTACTGGTAAAGAACTAAGAAGGGCAACTTTAAAATGTTTAAAGCATCTGCAGGAAGACGGAGAAATGACAGCCACAAAGGGATCCCACTTGGTGCCTCTGCTCCTAGATATACTTGCATAGCTTCCTTTCTGTTAGCATCTGTGGCTCTGTTTCTTAGATCAGGGACCAATAACACATCAGCTGCTGCCAGGTTCCTGCTCTGTCCCCTGTGGTTCCTTCCATAGGCCCTGGCTCTACTGTGGTACTTCTTTCCTTTGTAAATAAAAGCCTCCTTGAAATATCCTAATTTGAGCAAGCCATCTCTTTCCTCTTGGAATCCTGACGCTGATCCAAATGTCAGACTTCTATATCCTAATGTTTCAAAGGAAGCTAAAGCACAACATTCTCCTAAAGGAGGAGAGCAGGTTTATAGTTGGTGTTGTACTATTTGTTTTGTTTTTAAGGCAGTATTTAAAGCAGGCAAATCCTTCAGGATGGTATTCTTAGACAACCAGAAGAACATAACTTTCTATTTGTCTTTCTATCTATCCGAATATCATCCACCCATCCCAAAGTTACTAGGAAGTTATGTTTGTGATTTAGGGCCCTTTGTAACTGTAAGTGAGTCACCTCCTCAAATCAATGGAAAGGACAACTGTACAGCAGTGATATTTGGTTATGGCTGAAAACCAAATAATGACTGCATATTGATTTTTAAATATCCATTGCCTTTAACCTGAAGAGCTTTTGTTATTTTATTTCCCAAAATAGTTCCTGAGAAATTAGCATGTATCTGGAAGGCCAGCGCTCTGCAGCCTGTGTCGTCTAGCGTGCTGCTAGGTGCAGGACAGTTGTTTGACAACTGTGGGCAGATTGACTTGTTTGCATAAGTGATTGTTTATACCGTTGTCTGCAGTCGGCGCTGTGGTTGTGTATGCAGGCAGACCATGCTTTCTTTTATTACCTCTGAAAAATGTGACCTTTTTTGCATTGTCTCATTAGATGGATTAAACTAACACCCAGAGAGGGACTCTATGCTTAATATTCCTTACAAGAAAGGTCCTTAAATTTATCATCCTTCTTCCACCCTTGCAGTCAACTCAACTCCAACATTTAAATAACTGAAGACCTAGAAGTGATTTTCGGAGACATAATCCAAAACAAATCAATTTAGAAGAGAATATGCTTCAAAATAAAATGTCTTTATTAAGCCTCTAATAGCTTTTTCTGAACATAAAACTGAAAAACTTAATTTACATATTTTTAATGTTTATTTAAAGTCATTGTAATGTCCATTCCTAACAGACTTATCCTTGTTTCCAGGTTGATTTTGGGGGGAATTTGGGGAGATTTTTAAAAATCTCATTTATGATCTGAGCCTATATAATATTTACTAACCCTAAAAATTGCCATGAGAAACTCTATTCAACATGATAAACTTGGCAGTTTTCACAGTTGTTACAGAGCAACAAATGTAATGGAAATGATGTACATGCTGAAATAAAGTAATGCAGAATATCACATACATGTACACATACAAACACACTATTAAATATCATGCTGGAGAGTAGAGCACATGCATGGGTACACACTGGGCTACAACTGCTCTGGTCTCACTACCCCAACCAGTCAAAAATACACTTTTGTAAATGGCCTCAAATTCTTGGCTGCATTGTTTAACTTTACTCTCCGGATCAGCAATCATATTTTTCTTAGGTTCTCAGTTATTTAGTATTTTGTTGGAAGAACACAATGATATCCAGCCTCACATTCTGAATAATTGCTCTCATGTAAGACATCCAGATGACACCAGCCAGAATCATCTAGAAAGGCAGATGATGTTGAGTGCAGATACTAGTTGTCATAAATATGGAAACACAGTTCACTGGACCTGGAAACTTCCATCAGGTGAAAACTCTTTGCTGGATTACGGCAGGACTTCAAAGTGTACAACAAATGGCCAAATATGTCAGAGCTACAAGGACCCATTGCTGTATGCTCTGTAATAAAGCATAGTTTATGAACCTAGGAGAAAATATAGACTTTTCTACTAGAGAATTAAATACCAACAGAGGCAGAGACCAATTGCACTGGAAAATAGTTAAATCCTTCCAGTATGTTCATGATTGCTGTTGAGAATATGCTGATTGGTTTATGAAAGCAGATGATGATGTATATGTCATATTAGCTGACTTGAGATGGCTGCTCATAATCTATGATCTTGAAGAACCATTCATATGGGAGAAACTACGAGTGTGATGTGAAGCAGGGTGACCATGAATGGAGGCAGGATGTGTACTGAGGAAAGACGTCTTGAGATTTGTTCATGTGGTTTAAATGCACATCTGTACCTGTTTCCACTTCTGAAGTCTTAATGCTGGGGAAATGCATGGAAATCTTAAACATAGGCGAGAATTCCAGAAATTCCACTGGAAAAGAAGCTTTCTATCCCTTTTTGCCAAAAACAAAACAAAACAAAAGAAAAGAAAACACAAATACCATTTAATATAAAGTTCTCTACCCAGACCTCTTTGGTACTGGAAAAGTAACTATGTCCCTCCCCTAGAGGGTTCCAGTTGCTGTTCTGATTTCGCAATTTCTCCTTACTGTGGGAAAGTACAGCTATGCCTGTGTTAAATAGTTTATTATTTTCATCCATATGATTATTTATATAGCTATCAACTTGCCTTACCTGAGAATCTACTAAAGGAAGTAAGCAAAACAAACAAAAATAAAGGCACAGAAGCAAACTTAGGAAAACCTTTGAAAGAAGTCCATGAAAGAACAAAGGTGTCTAACGTAACACTGAAAAAAGATCTCTGCATCTTCGAAGAGAACACTGGGGTCCAAGTGAGCAATTCTTTCTAAATGAATATTCCATACTAGAAATATCCCATAAAAATGGCTGCAAACCGAAGCCTTAGCAGGAGTGGTAGAGTGTTTTAAAATGTGTTTTTGGTACAGTACTCTTGTATGTTGTATTTTAAAACAGAGGTCAGGATAAGAGATTTTGTTGCCTGTTTCTGACCAGGTGTTTAGTGGCACTAAGAAAATAAAGCAGCCAGGGGGTGCCTGGGTAACTCAGTTGATTGGGCATCTGCCTTTAGCTTAGGCTGTGATCCCAGGGTCTTCAGATTGAGCCCTATGTTGGGTTCCCTGGAAACCTCCTTCTTCTTCTCCCTCTGCCTCTCCCCTTGCTTGTGCTCTCTCTCTTTCAAATAAATAGACAAAATCTTTAAAAAAGATAAGAAAATAAAGCTGCTAAACTTACTAAACCTACACTTCACCATGTTAAGTAAAATGTTTGTGATTCTAAACAGATCTGTCTTAATAAAAATTCTAGAAGGAAACATTGATGGTCAGCATGTTTTTAAAACTCAAGATGTGTGTCTGAGTTGCAATATGACATAAATAAACTGAACTCACCCTACCCACATCATTCCTAATAAAAATTTTCTTGTGATTATTTATAATTAGTGGTATTTCTTGCAGAAAAAAAAAAGGTAGAATAAGAATTCTGCTTGTCCTAAAATATACTAAAGAAATAACATTTTGGAATTATTTGGATCTTGACTATGTTTTATATTTGGCTCTAATTAGTGGTTAGTCTTTTACTAGAAGGAATAACGTTCATGTAGTCCTCATGGTCTCTTTTCTAAATATGTTTACCACTTCTTGGGTAAGCCTGGGTGGCTCAGTTGGTTAAGCGTCTGCCTTTGGCGCAGGTCATGATCCCAGGTCCTGGAATCAAGTTCTGTATCAGACTCTCTGCTCAACAGTGGGTCTGCTTCTCCCTCTCCCTCTGTGATCTCTCTTGCTCGTTCTCTCAAATAAATGAACAAATCTTTAAAAATAAAAAAAATAAATATGCTTATCACTTCTTGAGTTTCATTCTCCACTATCAAAATTTATTTACTCAAATAGTAACAGCATTCTGTAACTATGCCTTTTAAATTTTCTTGTCCCAAATGTACCGATTTTTAGCTTTGAGTTGCTGATAAATAGTAGATGTGATGCTATTTCTTATATGGGTATCATTTTAATGCATTTCTTAGATGAGTGTCACTTATATTACTACCACTCTCAGAGATTCCTAAATGATATTTAAACTGATTAATTAATCAGAATTCTTTCCAACTACATAGTTGTATTTGTTTTTATTCTTATCATGTCGAGAAGTGAAAATTTATTTGTGTCTCTCAGGACTTGTATAAATCAATTTTAAAAACCTTCTTTTTAGTATCTGATGTGGTCATTTATTATACTGACAAAATAGTCTGAATGGAGGATTTTGATTAAAAAATAATTGAAAATATTAGAAAATGTTGAGTGCTTAAATAAAGTTTTAGAAATCAGGAATTAGGGGTGCCTGGGTGGCTCAGTGAGTTAAGTGACCAACTCATGATTGCAGGGTCCTGAGATCGAGCCCTGCACAAGTTGTAGAGCCTGCTTAAGATTCTCTCTCTCCCTCTGCCCTTCCTCCCACCCTGCTTGTGTATTCTCTCTCTCGCAAAAAAAAAAAAAAAAAAAAAAAAAAGAGGTCAGAAATTAAAAGACCAAATAATTTATGAACAATAGACTAAAGTTTGCTGATTTTTACTATTCTTGAATGTTAAATTTTACCAGTGGGTAACACAGGAATACTCATTCAAAATGGTCTTTCAAAATACATTCACTTAAGTTTCACTCTAAATTGGAGATCCTCTCTTTAAAGTTTCTGAAAAAAAGATTAAACTTTGAATTCTCTTTAGATTTAGTGATAGAATCCAAATACATTGTAACAGGATAATTTAGACTTCCTATAAGATTATGTTCAAAGTTATAGATGACAAGTTCTTTTGTTTAAAATCTTGTTGCTAATTTTAAATGACTGAGTGATTTATATTTATTTTCAAAAACTTATGAAAATCATGACCATTTTGGATGAAATATTTGAGAAAGGGTGTTCATTTTAGTTATGAATCAGAGTACTATCCCCAAAACACTCACCAATATTTACCTATTAAGTTTATTTTTGTGATGGTAGCATCTACCAGAATTTGAAGGAATTCAGATCCATTCTTGTGAACAACTTTATTAATGGGGACACCAATTTATTTGTACTTTTTTATACTGTAGGTGTACATAGTTTCTGGTGATTAAGAAACCTTAAAATTTACACACGGGAAATTAACGTGATCAATAACCTTGAACAACTTGCTTGGGCTCTCTATGCCCCTGTTTGCTCCTCTATAAATCAGAGATGATAATGCCACACACTTCACAGGATATGTATTAGGATTAAAGAAGCTAATATATGTAAGGCTTTTAGTATGAATACTACCCAGCCTAGAGCAGGTGGTTAATAAATATAAGTTTTATTATTATTCTGTTGCATTGAGTATGACTGTGTTATTTAAATGAATGAGAAGTCTGTTTTGATCAAATCAAATAGTAAAGAGGATATTTCTTACATTTATTATAATAATTTGGGAAACATTCTCTGTGTCAGAAAAGTCGTGATAGCAGATTAGTGTTCATACTCAAAGCCTCCTGTGTTCTTTTCATGCCAGGCTTGGGGTTAGTGATTTATTATTATTTCCATCCTCACAGATGACATGTGGCTGATCTGTTGGTCAGTGATAGTTAAATTAACCTAACACATTGTAACAGTGGTTCTCAGACTGTGATTTGTGAACTCTTATGGAGGTGTTTGTTCAGATGAAGATCTCAAGAATCCAATTCCAGAAAACCTGGTGCTAGCATGGGACCTAGGAGTATGTGTGCTTACCTCATATCCTATTAATTCTCAAAGTGTGTTTCCAACCAGCAGTAGCGGAAGCACCTGGAAACTTGTTATAAATGCAAATCTTTGGGCTCTGTGCCAGACCTACAAGAGGGAAACCTTAGGGATAGCTTCAGCAACCGAGATTTTAGCAGTCCTTCATGTGGGGCTTACTCATGTTAACATCTGAGAACCGTTGTCCTAGGCAATTCTAGGCAGATGATCCTTGGACCACATTGAGAATTACTGACCAATGAATCAAGGATTTTTCAAAGACTTAGATAAGTCATGTTTTTTTTAATCAGTGTAGTCCAAGATAACACTATTGAATGGGACTCCTGGATGGCTCAGTTGGTTAAGTGGCTGCCTTCAGTTCAGATCATGGTCCCAGGGTCCTGTGACCCAGTTCTGAGTGGGGTTCCTTGCTTGATGAGGAACCTGCTTCTCCCTCTGTCTGCCACTTCCTCTGCCTGTTCTCACGTACTCTCTCTCTCTCTCTCTCTCTCTAATGAATAAATAAATAAAATCTTTAAAAAAGAGGGAGAACATTCATTGTGGCAAAATTATTTAGGTTCTCAACTTTTCCTCACACTGTGAGTCAGTATGTTAACACCAGAGTGACTAGCACTGGAGCCCTCAGTAAAATCTATATTTATTGATATGTGGTAATTCTATATTTGGGACAAGAAGGTTTTTTTTTTTTCTTAAGTACTAAGTACATATTAGTTCATTAAAATAATATGTAAATGAGTTTCATCTAAAAATGTCCACATTTTCTCGTAAAAAGAAAAATAAATTAAATTGAGGTAGCTATAAGGACAAAAAAGAAAAAGCTTAATTTTCCCTGTTGAAAATAATGGAAGAGAATTCTCTCCCTTCCCTTTTATTAGAGGATTTATCTTAGAAAACTTGTAATTAAAATTTCTTTCTCTGTGCCTCTGGAATATGTATAAATCTTTTTAGAAGCTGAATAAGCCTCTTGCAAGCACTGTGACCCCAGAGTGTCTTTCTCTAGGACCTGAGACCATCTCTTTGAAACGTTATCATCAAGAGAGATCATACCCCTTTCTCCCAGTTTCAGTGAGGAGGGGATCCTAATTTGGATGAGTTCCTGGCTTCCAGTTGCAAAACTACTTCTTGCAGTAAAGACAGGAGAAGTTTATTTCCCTTTGTCTAAAACCAGTCAACAGACAGATATGGTTACTGTGATTTCAGGATGATTTTAGGATGAACTATATCTAAGGAACAATGCTGTCAACTCCTCTAACTTGAGGACCACTTATGGTTTGTCTTCAGAACATGTGGATTATATCTGTTTGGCTTTACAAAAGGATAAGATTTCTTTCTTTCTCTACAGTCCCTTAGTAGATTACCTTTAATCATCACATTCTGGTTTAATGCTTATTCAATAATAACTGTTTTTGTACCTGCTACTTTTACAGAGAACACTTTTTTGGGTTGGCAGAAGTTTTTGTTTTTAATTATATTTCTCCAAGATAGCAAAATCCTGTTTTAGAGATGTAGAATTTTTTTTTCTGCTAATTCATATTACCAGTTAAAACTTTCATCACTTTCAAGAATCAGTTGGCTTTGTATACAACCTGATAAAGCAAAAGCATTATCTGAGACCAAAGAAGTGTATAAGACCAGATTTCCTGGTGATGATGTTTTATTCATCATCTTTTGGAAACAGAAAATCTTTCTTATAAGGATAAACAATTTTAGTGTTGTCTCAAGACAGAAAAATGCTTGTGCTGTCTTATGTTCTTAATATCAATAAACTTGTATGTTCTAGTCGGAAGAACATGGATTAAAAAGTAGGTTTTCATCCCAGATCTTGAATATTTACTATCAGATACCCTAAATTCCAGAGATGATTTTGTAGCTGCAATAATGTTAAAAAATAAACAACCAGAGGCAAATGGGTGGCTCAGTCGTTAACATCTGCCTTCAGCTCAGATGAAGATCCCGGAGTCCTGGGATAGAGCCCGGCATCGAGCTCCCTGCTTGGTGGGAACCTGCTCTTTCCTCTCTCACTCCCCCTGTTTGTGTTCCCTCTCTGGCTGTGTTTCTCTCTGCCAAATCAATACAATCTTTAAAAAAATAAGTAACCAATATTTAATATTTTTAAATTATGGTAATTGGGTCAGCATTAATGTTCCTAAGTGGTTATTTCATGATCATTTAAGTATTATTTTTTCACTTTCCTTGAGCCTACCAAACTTCATTCATACCAAGTGTAGGCAATATTATAAATGGTAGAATCCCTAACTTGATTTATTAGATTTTTTCATGGCTAGCTTTTTCTTCTTCATTTAAGTTTCTAGTTCATTAAACTATTTCTTTCTTTGACAATTTAAATTTCTTTGTCCACAGAGCTTTATTTCCTTCATAATTAACTTCCATTTTTTGCCACTCTTAATGTTGTTATGATCCACAAGGTTAATCTGGATGCTGTTTCTGGTGAGATTAGAGTTTGCATCACTTCACATATACCTTTTTAATGACAAACTGTAGGTTTCCCAGGAGGTAGAAAGGAGAGGGGAGCAATGTCTTAAGGGTAATTCCTGCTGATCCCTAGGTTGCTGGCCCTACTTTGAAAACTAACATCATAAATCAATTTGACATATACAGTCATCAAAAAAAGTTAAAAATAAAAGCTATTTGGGTTGTTTTCTCATGCCTCATTTCTCCATTTTTTTTAGAGTAGGCCTTTAGAAATAGACAAGAAACCCAGTGTTAGGCGGGGGTGGGGTGGGGGGGGAGATTGATAAACACATTGAGTTCTGCAGTGCCTGTTTGGCTCAGTCGATTAAATGTCTGCCTTTGACTCAGGTCCCGATTCCAGGGTCCTGGGATCAAGCCACATGTCCAGTTTGCTGCTAGATTAGAAGCCTGCTTCTCCCTCTTTCTCTCCCCCTCCCCACTTGTGCATGCATTCTCTCTCTTTCTGAAATAAATAAATAAAACCCTTAAAAAATAAAAATTAAAAAAATGAGTTATGTTGACATACAAAACAAATAGAAATTTTAGCACAGATGTATAAGAAATTTTACAACTTTTCTTTAGGGAATCCCAATCTAAAACCAGTTAGAGAGCTGAATTCTCTGTTTCAACTCCCTTATCCCTACCTCTACATCAGTTTATATTAGATAAGTTTAAAGAACATTTTAGGACCCCGAAAATTAATAATGTATATGAACTAAATATATTATTAGAAATAAATTAGTCTTAGTGCTAAACATTGTGTTATATGGCACAGAATATATTTATGCATTGGAATTTTAAAAATATATATGTTAATAGCTATTTGACATAGTGTCATAAATATTTTTAAAAAGACTCTGGTGACTTATTTTAAGTGAAATGTTTTTAAGTGACTTCTGTCCACTTTTAAGTAACAGGTTTAAACCGCTACATAAAATAATTATCAAGCTAAAATAAACAAACACTACAAGGAAATGAAAATTTTTTAAGGGTCTATTAGGTTAAGCCAATCACAAAATAAAAATGTCTGCACTATAAAATAAGTGTATAAAATGTGACTCATGTCTGGGCAATCTGAGCACAAGTGACAGGCTCTGCCAGACAATAAAGGCAAGTGCTACATTGAGTCACTTACACTGAAATCAATTTCTAAAGACTACAGATTTTAAGTTCTATGTTTCCACAAAACCAGAAGGTAAAAGAGAAAGCAAACGAACTTTGAAACGTGGAATAACAGTCTCATTCACATCTGTGGTGATATTTCTTAATAATTGATGTTATAGTGGGTGTCTGGGTGGCTCAGTGGGTTAAGCCTCTGCCTTCAGCTCAGGTCATGATCTCAGGGTCCTGGGTTCAAGGCGCACATCAGGCTCTCTGCTCAGCAGGAGACCTGCTTCTTCCTCTCTCTCTGCCTGCCTCTCTGTCTACTTGTGATCTCTCTCTGTCAAATAAATAAATAAAATCTTAAAAAAATAATTGATGTTATAAGCTAGCTAAAAGCTTAGTGTCTTAAAAATCATTATAATTTTACCTCATATAATTGTTATGAAAGCTGTTAAAAGGACAAGAAAGAGCCTTTGAGATTTGTGTTTCACAGGGATCGCTCTCTAAAGAATGAGCTGGAGGACTGTGGGAGGGGCTGGATGAGAGCTTGGAGAGGTTATGGCAGGGGAGGTGGGATAATGCTGATGATAAGATAGATCGTCAAACCGGGTGAGAGACGATGTGAACAGTGAGGAGTGAGAGACAGTGAGGGGTCAAGTGGTTCCAGGTGTCTGATTTAGTCGAACATGGTGGTGCCATTTACTAGGAAAGGAAAAATCAAAAACAAAAAGAGGAAATGTCAAGGGAAGAGCCGTGTGGGTTTGGCACATGGATAAGTTTGAGGCATGTTAGTTGGAGATTCCTGTGAGCCCTCCTGGAAGGGACCCCAGTAAGAGCTGGGTCTGTGGGACTGGAGCTCAGGAGAGGAGTCCAGGATAGAGGTGGAGGTCTGGGAGTCATCAAATTGCAGATTATAGAGTATCACCCACTCCCGAGGTTCTTTGATATACCGCGGGAGTGGGTGGTGTCTCTCCAGAAAAATATGTGTTGTGAGAAGACAAATTGTGTAGGAGCAAGCCTGAGGAGACAGTCCTGTGTCTTAGCCCAGGTTCCCTAAGAAGCAAAGCCAAAGCAAGGGACGCACTAACACTGTACCGGTGGCGTTTGGGGGCACTGCAGCAGGGCACTAAGAATAAGACAAAAATGGCAATGGGGTAGGAAGGGCAGGAAAACAAACACAAAGGGGTGCACTTCCTATGTGGTCACAGCCTCACAAGAAAACACAGCCTGGCATTCGGTATTGCAGTTTCAATAGACAGAGAGACCCTGTGTAAATGTTGCCTTTGAAATATTCTGTCAGGCAGACTTCTCGCTCCTTCTCATCTCCTGCCTCTCACGAGTCCCTCACCCTCCCTGTGCATTAAGCTCACTTCTTAGTTGTACTGACCAGCCCTTCCAGGCAGCCACTGAGGAAACAAAAGCCTTTGTAGGTCTATTTTTTCTCAGATCTCATTACTGGAACTTCTAGTTCTTCCTCCAAATGGGCAAAATGGGGTTTGCCAAAGCCCAGCCCACAGGGAGTCCGAGACAGATGACAGTCAGGTGCTGTGGTCCTACTGGCGGGGGCCGGCCTTTTGCAAACGTTGAGATGATGCGAGTCTCACTGAGGCCTCTATAGGAATCCAGGCAAATCACTGAGAGGCAGAAAAACTTTCCGAAGTACAGAATGAAGTTTTGAAAAGTCAAAGTGAAATTGGGTCTGGTACATCCTGTGAGGAAGACTGGGACGTTGGAGTGGAAAAAAGAGTATCAGAGGGCAAAGGAAGAGTGTGTCTAAGGTTCCTGTCTAGTTGTACACAGTGAACACTGGGCGTGGTTAAGCACTTCTTCCTTTGGCTTCTGGTAAGGTGCTTTCGTTTTCCTGTGGAAACCATGCCTCCCCCACTCTTGGTTCATTTGGGTTGGGTTGAGTGGGCCCCAGTTCGTTCCCAGATGCAGCCAATCAGGTCACCTCCCTGAACCCACCAGGCTAATGGGATTCCATGCCAGGAATTTCATTGGAACAACTGGTAAAGAGCTGGAAGCCTGGGACTTTAAGTTTTATGAACCAATGAATTTCCTTTCTTTGCTTAAGTCAGTTAGAATTGTTTTCCTGTCATTCTGCCTTAGCTGTCACCCCCGCCTGCTACTGAGACTGAGAAGCGTCCGTTGGATTTCATGATAGAAACTACTGGTCTTGGTGAGGATGATTTCAGTGCAGCAGCTCTAGAGAAGTCGGGATGATTCTGACCTCTTCTTGATCCTCTTCCCACAAGTTTTAGAATCCTGTTTCACTCCTTTCCAAAAGACTAAGGAGGAAGGGCGCTTGGTGCATCTATAGGAGAAAGTGAAATTGACAAATGCAGCCTGTCTCACATCCCTGAACCTATGGCTGTGGACCTCCCCTGTGGTCAGGAGTGCTGCCAGAACATAGCAGACCCATCGGTTCTATAAGATGGCAGGCAATCCATGATAATGAATAGGTTTGATTTTAATCTATATTCCCCCAAGTACCTAATCCCATACTGGGAACATACTGGACTTCCATGAAATACGGGTTCACTTGAGATGGCTGACCTACAAGGAGTGAGGAGCAGCCTATAGGATCACTCTATCTGGAATTTTCACAGAAGATGATGTCCCTCTCAGGACTGAAAAGTTTATATTTTGGTCAAATTTCCAAAGTCTGATCATTCTAAAGACTAGATGTAGAAATGTTTAGATCCACTTCATGATTCTTTCCTTCATCTCCATTCTCTTTCTTAGAATGGTAACAAATCAGTTACTCAAACCCCAGTTTTCTGTCATATCCACTCCTTTCTCATTCAAGTTGTTTTCCCAGATTCAGGTGCCCGTGATCTCTGGCCTAGAATAAAGGAACTGTGTCCTAATTGGTCTCCAGCCACTGTCTGCCCTTCTACACTTTTATACGGCTTAATAATTTCATAATCTCATCAAACGTCTGACTTTAATTAAAGCAGAGGTATTTGATAACCCTACAACCACAGTGTATTTATACTTCTCTTATAGCATGTGAGGTAGCCAACGTTTACTGAAAGTAGCTGTAGGCATTTTTGTGTCTCAGTTTATCTGTCAGTCTTCCATAAAGCATTGTAAATTTTTTGAAGTTGGAGAATAATTCTGTGGACTTCAGTTATAAATTTCCTTAAATACTGGCATGTGGCAAGTAGATATTGTTTCTTTTTTTAAAAGATTTTATTTATTTAACTGAGAGAGAGCAAAGAAGAGAATAGGAGCAGGGGGAGTGGCACACAGAGGGTGAGTGAGAAGCAACCTCCCGCTGAGCAGAAAGCCCGATAAAGGGCTCAATCCCAGTACCCTGGGATCATGACCTGAGCCAAAGGCAGACGTTTAATCAACTGAGCCACCCAGGTGCCCTGATATTGAGTTTTAATTTAGCTCTTGGAAGTGTGATCTGAGACCTGATATCGCTTTGCTTATCATTTTGTTACATGGACCTGGTCAAGAGGGAATCCAGTGTCAGTCCTGGTCCTACAGTTTTGATAAATTAAGTAATCGTGGGTTTCGATAATGAAAAATTGGTAGAGCAGAAGTAACAATGATGATTGACTAAAATTTTAAATGAAACATTCTTTGACATATCTCCTTCTGTTTTGTATTTCTGCAAGATCTTAACCGAGACTTTACGTTCTTCTCAGAATATCTGCAGTAAACAATAAGATGTATATTCTTAAAACCAAAATTCATTTAATATATTTTGTGATTTCCCATCTGCATCTGTAAAAAATATTTTCTTAAAAGAAAAAGGAACACATTTGCAAGCTTCATTTCCTCAGGGAGAAGTGAAGTTTTCAGAACAATTTTAATGTTTTTATTTTTCTTTAATTTATAACTCATGGTTTAATTTTTAGTCACATTTCATATTCACATTTGCATGATAAAGAAATGCTATGTCACTTTTAAATGCCTTTTTATCATCTGAGTAGCTGAGGGAATAGAAGTAAGGGATGAAAACGGGTAAGGGTTTTTAAAATCTCATATTGGATCAACTTCCCTAATCCTCCAAAACTCAGCACTAATTAGCAGTGGCAGACAACCATTTTCCTTGTGGAAATTTCATTACCATGTTCAGATTCATGGCAGTTCAATAATGTCACACACCCCCGGCACCCCTTCTTTTGAATGGGATCACCTCTGGGATGGAAGTCTGGGCTTTCAGTAGTAACAACATTCATCTAAGTTGTCCCTTACCAGAAGTCAGCATCAGCTTGGTTGGCATATGATCCAAAAACTCTCCTCTCGCTTCCGATCGAGGCTTAGTCTGAGGCACTGCCAGACAGAGGCCAACACCATGTTGTTGCTAACAAGTGATAAAGCCTTCTTAGAAGGCCAGGGAAAACCCCCTTCCAAAAATGACAGAACAAATAGAGAGCTCCGAAACCAGCTTTCTTTCTTCTCTGTCAATTTGCAAAATATTTCTGAGGATGTTTTGAAGAGGTTGATCATGGGGGGTAATGAGAAGCAGCCTTGGACACACCAAGTCCTTATTGTTGTTTTTAATTATGATGGTGGAAGACGGTGAAGGTAGAAGTTTGCACTACTACTCTGCACCCACTCCTATCTGCCAGACTTCTGCCAACCATTTTATATATGTCACCTTCTTATCTGGTTGCACATAACACACTGAAAAAGATAGGATTGTTATACTTTTTATATAGAAGGAAACTGAGGCACAGTTGCACAACTCAAGAGAGTAAGGTCAAACCTAAAGCATCAAAATCTAGAGTCTCATCACTTTTCTCAACAGCCACCCTGAAAGACAGAGGACAATGAAGGGACACTTTCAAACTTAAGCAGGAAAAATATTTATTTAGATTGTACACCAATCCAAACTGTGAATCAAGCCAGAACAAAATAAGGTCATATTCAAACAAAAAAATTTTTCAAACAAAACAAAAAAGAGCACCATTTCTCAGGAGAATATGACTAACAAAAGAGTGAAGTGGAAAAGAGAAAAGAAAAAGAGCGACTCATGGGCAACAGGGAAGAGATGATAAATAATGAAGAAGAGCTTTCTCCATGACCCCTTGAATCTAGACAGGCCTGTGACTTTCTTTGGACAGTGAAAGAGTAGCAAAAGTGACACAAGCAAAAGCTTTATTTTTTTGTCTTAGAGCTTCCTTAATACTGTGCTGAGGACCCCTACCATTTCTCCTGTGTAGGAGAGCCTGAGCTTGCCCACTGAATGATGAAAACCTTATGGCCCCTCCGTACCCCCATTTCTCATGCGTGGCCAGTTAACACAGAGGTTCCTGGCTCAATTTCATTCAGACTCAGAAGCGAATCGACAGTGCTGATCCACAAGACTGTAAATTGAATAAATGCTGACTGTGTTAAGCAACTGAGTTTGGGGGCAGTTTTCACTCTGTACAACATAACTAATGATGAAATTGGGAGCTAAACGGGGGCTGCTGCCGAAAGAAAAAGTTAGAAGATGCCACACTGGCTTTGAGACGAGACAGCAAGCAGAAACAGCTGTTTGCAAATTTAGAAAGATGGTGACCTGCATGATATAGAGGAAAACTAACACTTGTCACTACGTGGGAAAGAGGAAGTAGCTAATGACATTTTAGATTTGCTAAGGAGATCACCAGACAGAATCTTAAAAGATTTTTAGAAATTTCTTTTGTGATAAAGTATGGGAAGAGGGAAATGAGTTAATGAAAGGATTATTTAGTTTTGGAGGTATTTCTAAAAGGATTAATTAGTTTAGGGGTGCCTAGGTGGCTCAGTTGATTAAGCACCTGCTTTTGACTCGTGTCATGATCCCAGGGTCCTGGGTTTGAGCCCCACATCCAGCTCCCTGCTCAGCAGAGAGCCTGCTTCTCTCTCTCCCTGTGCCACTCCCCCTGCTTGTATGTGCATGCTTTATCTTTCAAATAAATAAATAAAATATTTTTAAAAATTATTTAGTTTTAAGGCAGAATTTGGAGGGAACGTACAAGGCTCAGGACCCGTTGAGTTAGAAAATAACTCACATTCTGCCTTAATGTACAGTAAAAAATTGATCTTAATGGTAAAGATCAAATCAAGAATGTGGCTATAAGAAAAATTGTTAAGATCTATATAAAAGATTTAGGGCAATACCTAGAAATGCCTTTCAAGGAGATAAAAAAGCTTCTAAGAAAACTGAAAGACATGTTTTAAAGGTTTTATCCAAGCAAAAGAACACTAGTTTTAGTTTACCAAAACTGAGATTATTCAAATGGCAAGAATGGTTCTAGGCTCCTAAAATTCCATCAGCGGAAAGCAGGTTGAAAGAGCTGCTCACCTGCAAAATGGTCTTTTTTCATGAAAAGGAAAATACAGTTCAGAGAAGGAACCAAAAGCCCAAAAAACAACAATGGCTCAGTAAGCCATTCCCAGGTTACAGTCAAGGAAATGCTCTGGGAAGTACTCCAAGGGAGCATAACCAACCTCAAGTTAAGGAATACCCTCTGCTTCTGGCATGTTTGACCTGCAGCATTTCAGAATTCTTACGAACCAGTCACTTTTCTTTATTGGGAGTATCTGATATTTTATGTTGTATTTATCTGGCATGACACGGTATGATATGGTACAGTCTGTCTATATGGCATGGATGTAGGGAGTGTGTGTGGTGGGGCGTATATCTTACCTTCTTTTGTCTCTGGATGTAAGTGACTCATATTAGAAGAGATGCTGAGACCCTGGACATCACATCTAGTGCCCTAAGCATATAAGACTTTTTAAGGGTCTGAAATGAAGGACATATGTTGTATGTGAGAACAATGTAAGTTACTGCAGCCACAGGTAAATTGCAAAACTATCCATGATGCCTTGTAGCTCCTCCCACTGAAGGTAAAAGTTACTTCCACCTCCATGAGTCTAGACTGGACTTGTGACTTACTTTGGCTTATTAATTAGAAGTAAACATGATAAATCTTGGAACACTGGGGGAAAAAATTTAAGTAACAATAAAAAAAAAAAGAAGTAAACATGATATAAACATGTTGAGACTTGGGTTCAGATCCCGGCTCGGTACTTACCAGCTATGTGTCAGGATAATTGTATGTACCTTGTGATGCTTTGGAAAGATTAAACAGGATGTGACATGAGAAATGTCTTAGGGTCCTTCATGCTTTAAACTCTCCATTTTCTAATAGATTAATGTGGGTCTCTGCAACACTGCACCTCTGTTCTTGCTGTCACCACAGCAGTGAAGGGTTTATGAGGCTCAGGTGCCCCAGCAGGGTCTGTGGCACTGGAGGGGGATGGCAGTATGCTTCTTTGTCATTCTGCAGTCCATCTGGTCTGTGCTGCTTTCTGGTGTAAGTGTCCGGAGACATCCGGCCATGCAGTGGGCTACACTCTCTCTGGCTAGCCAGATGCCTCGGGGGGAATGTCTTAGCGGAACTGGAGCCAGGCCTGAGTCGGTGCTGTGGTTTGGGGACACACAGTTTCCCAGTTTGGGGACACACAGTTCTGGATGGAACACAAGAGCAGGAATCACAGGACCTGGGCTTTATGTGGGTCCCAGCACTGATTCGGCAAGTGACCTTGGGCAAACCACTTCCCTTCTCTTCTTTCTATTAAAGGAATCTTAATAGATTTTATGACCATGCCTCACAAAAATACAGTGAAGACTGGAGGATATCTTGAGTAATTTCACAGGGAAACATCACAGAGATTATAATTAATTTTATAATCTATAATTAAGTCTATAAATAGAAGAGAACCACACCTGCATTATACATTTAAAAATAAGAGTTAAAAAACATTTCTAAAAAAAAAAAAAACCCTTTCTAAAGAGAATGAAGACAAATTACTTGATCACATTCAGAGAGCTGATGAACTGGAAAAATACAAAGATTGTGGCCTTAATGTAGCCTTCACTTTGGACTCTCCAGTGAGATAACAAGGCTGGAAATGGAGAATAACCTGACTGTGAGATCTCCTGAACTAAAGGTTTAGCTCAGTAACTCACAAAGGAAAGGTATGGAGGGCATTTAAGGGTCAAAGAGTTAGGGGCGCCTGGGTGGCTCAGTTGGTTAAGTGACTGCCTTCGGCTCAGGTCATGATCCTGGAGACCCGGGATCAAGTCCCACATCGGGCTTCCTGCTCAGCGGGAGGCCTGCTTCTCCCTCTCTCACTCCCTCTGCTTGTGTTCCCTCTCTGGCTGTGTTTCTCTCTGTCAAATAAATAAAAACTTAAAAAAAAAAAAAAAAGGATCAAAGAGTTGGAATCTTAACCCAGTTCTGGCTACCGGGATTTTGTGAGGGAAGGCTAAATTGTAGAGCCTTTGGAGAACACTGGAGAACCCCTTTCCTTATACCTTCCCTCACAGCCTTGGGAGATGCAGATTCCTTAATCCAGGCAAGAAAGGAATGCTGTGGGAACAAGGAGGGCGTCCCAACAACAACCCGGAACCCATTTAGTCATTGCTATCTTAGAAGATTTTTATATTGTAACCCTATGGGCATCAAGAGACTTTCCTTTTGTTGCCCTTTCCCCTTTCGCTCCTCCAGTGGCACACCCCCTGCAAATGGCGCAGTAGGGCATATGGCGTCAAGTACATAATTGAATCTCACTGCCTTTTTAGGGATTTCAGAATACTCAGCCCAGGCAGTTTAGGGGAGTTGGTGCTCCACAATGTAGAATCCTAACACAAACACACTTGCATTATTCAGTGCACGGAAGGCAGATTCAAAACACAGATACCTTTCCTCCTCCAGGCCCATCAGATGTACTCCCTGGGTCAGCAGGCTCACCCTAAGGCCTGGACCTTTGGCTCTTTTCTGTCTCCCCAGGCCTTCCCAGTCAGGCTCAACTCTCTCTGAGCCACCAAGGGCGCTGAGGCTCACGATGCCGTTTTCTGTCTGAGCCACAGGCAGCCCCTTGGTTTCTGGATAAAGCTGCTCTTCTCACAGCTCCTAGATCTCCAAGTTAACAGGTTACAATTTAACACACTGGATTCATAAAAACGAACAAAAGAGCATCTTTTTACTTTCTCTGGCTTACCTGTGCCTGCTTATCAACCTCTGCTTCCAGGGGATGGGCCTACAAGGTGGGGGACCTGTAGATGATCAGTCCCCAGTTAGTTTCCGTCTAGATCATGTCAAATGGGTAAACAGTCCATGGATGTGCACCTGCCCCTCCCCACTCTCCCCTGCACCTTCCCCACATGGTGACTGGCTTCCCTGGAGTGACAGCTTCCTGTAAAGGGGTCCTGGCCCCACATGCAGTCTTGGGCTGGTCCCCCTGCACTGACTTTTTGGTTCTGGTTGTCCTCTGGCTGATCTCTGCTGAGACGAAGTAGATCCAGTCTTAACTGTAGAGTCTGCCTATGTTTCTGCTCAAGCTTTGGTTGACACATCTGCTGGTATGTTCACTGAATCAGGCCATGCTCCTGGGGAGCTCAGCACCCCACTGCTGAGCAGGCCTCTCTCCCCCTAACTAGTACAATTCACTTGCCAAGTCATTTGTGAGTCCTGAGGGGCCCATCCATCAGTCCTCGGATTCCGGGTCACTTAGCTCATGCCAAAATGTGACTCCCCAGTCGCATGAGGAGGCTTCCCCAGTTCTGTCTCTCTGCCTTCATACTTCCCTTCTGTGAGTTTTCTTGTGTCAGGTAACGTAAGAGGAAATGCTAGTCTACGAGTAAGCTCAGTTGGAGATGCACGTAGTTTGAGTTCAATGGCTTTTGTTTGTGTAGTTCACAGACACATCTGAGTCCTGTTAAATTACTACGTTGTTCCAGGATAGAAATGACTTCTAGTATGTCCCTGCATGGGCTTGAAATGTTCTTCCCCCACATCTTCCTGTCTTTTTCCTTCAAACTTTCTCTTTGCTGAGAGGCCTCCTCTGACCATGCACCTATAATGGCATTCTCTCTCCCCTTATGTTGCACTTTATTGCACTTATCTACCACAGATAATATTACTTATTTTCCTATTGACTTTCACTCCCGCATTAGAACTTAAGCTCCCAGAGGGCATAGTCTTTGTCTTCTTCACTGGAATATCCCCAGTACCTAAGATGAAATAGTATCCTTAATGATTTTTGATAGTGTACATTTTAATGTTATTAAAATAAAAATGCATATCAAAGTGAGCAACAAAATAGATTTTATTTTGACACTTGGATATTAACTAGTTTCCTGCACCATAAGAGAAGATTTTAGACCAGAGCTGTCTTCTTATTTTATGCCTGTATGATTTCCATTATACCGTTCAAGCTGTCTTCCTGAATGGTATGCTAAATAAAAATGTATTTGTTTGAGATTCCATATATTTGTATAATAGTCTGCACTAAGCTATCTGTATGAAAAATTACATTTATTACTAAGTCAACACCTGATAATCTTAAATATTGATGTATATAGGGCGATTTATTTAAAAACAAATATAGGAAAAGAAAAGGAGAGAATGGGACTTTCAGTTTGTTTTATTTTTTAATTATAGATATATAGCTCTATATATCCATATTGTTTATACTTATCTTGAAGTGAATCTATAAACACTTTAATGTACATAAAAACACAGTCAATTTTTTGCAGAATTATTGCATGAAAGAAAAAAATTAGAGTAAATTCTATAATTAAGTTTTACTTTTATACTCTACCTGCCTACAAATTTTAGCCTGCATTTCTCAACAGCAATATAAAAAGACAACACTTTTTTTTAAACCTTAATCTCTAATCTTTTGCAGGTCATAGAAGAATCAGAATCGGGGCGCTTGAGTGGCTCAGTTGGTTAAGCGACTGCCTTCGGCTCGGGTCATGATCCCGGAGACCCGGGATCGAGTCCCACATCGGGCTCCCTGCTCCGCGGGAAGCCTGCTTCTCCCTCTCTCACTCCCCCTGCTTGTGTTCCCTCCTTCGCTGTGTTTCTCTCTGTCAAATAAATAAAATCTTTAAAAAAAAAAAAAAAAAAAAGAAGAATCAGAATCAATTTTAATGTAGCTACAGCCCTTTCTAAATTTACATTTTTCTATTTTAGGGAAATGAGTTTTGTTTATGAATTTGTGCCAAGTATGTAATCATGCTGGCTCTTACACACAGACAACAAAAGAATGGGGGAAGAGATATATATTGCAAAGCTATACCAAAGGGCTTAAGTGACTTCACATTATATATTTTCTCTGGTACGTTCTATTTGGCTGGTTGAATGACTGTCATTTTGCATCCACTCCTCTGAGGCAATGACATGGTGAGGATGGTATTGTGATGGATGGAACCATCAGAACCCGTTGAGTATTTAGATATTGCACTAGTGTATTACATTTACAAAGGACTACATTACAGGGAAGTGGGATTGCTCTTCTGTGTCTATTCTTCTGAGCTTTAAGGACAGGGCCTGGTAGTTAAAAAACAATGATGCACTTTTCCCTTTCCTTATTCTACCATCTCTGCTGTGTTGCTTAGTTACAATTGAAGTAAACCCCAAAGCTTTTGTTCACAGGCTTTAGTCTAAGGATAAACTCTCCTTTAGCTAGCTTCATACAATCCAATATAGCAAAGGCAAGGCCCTTGGAAATCAGGTTCATCACATCAAAGTCTGTAGACAAGAAGAATAAACCACATTGCCTCCTAGAAACTTAGAGGACGAAGACTCTTCGTCCTCTGGAACAAATGCACCACCTTATTTTCTTGCACAGTGTGCTATTTCCGAAACAGCCCAGTCCCTAGCCCCCAACCCTTGCCATCCTATGAAAGTTAGAGCATTCTCATGAAACCTTCTGTAAAGTGACCAGTGCCCTCCACTTTCTGAAAGTTTGAAAGTTCATGTTGGGCTGCTTTGCTTTTCTGAAAGTCCTGCATTAGTACCTGTTATCTCTAACCAAAAGAAGTAAGAGGATTTTTGTCTTTACAAAGCCAGAGTTCCCACCCTAATGCAGTCTTTCTTTCGAAAAAGAGGGATACTTGTAAAGACATTTTCATGAATTAACTGACTTCATCTGTTCTTTTCTCCTTAAAGGTGAATTTGAGAAACCAGCCCTTTCTCTTCAGTAGACTGCTTTTTATTATTGGCATGGGACTTAAAAGAGGCCAGTCTCCTTAGGCGGCAGCAGAACATAGCTTGCAGGCTTAAAATCTCAAGCTTTTCCTCTTACTACACTTCAAAGAGTCACATAGCATGATCATAAATATTATCTCTACGTAATTCCCTCTTCAAAATTGTCCTACCAGAGGAGTAGCATTTTACCTTTAAGATGTACATTTCTAGAAACATGTTAATTTTCTGTCCAGCTTAAAATGACAAAACAAAATGCCAGCAATCATGTTGTTTACTCCTTCAATATCTTGGCTATCTGCAGAGCTAAGAATCCCTTTAGATCCCTGTTCTAGAGATCCTGCAGTTGCCAGTGGTACCAATTTATCTGAATAGAGTCCAGACCTCTTCCTACAATATCCCAATTTCTTCTGGGGAGAGGTATTCCAGGGATCCAAATCTCATTGCAGGAGCACAAGCCAAAGGGACCAGAACCTGTCTTTCTTTGCGTGTTGCCTCCATTTGACCATATGATCCATGTCTCCCGGGAACTTGCATCTTGACCAAATGATGTAGTAAGAGGGAATGTTGGAGGTATTTCATCCCTCTTATAGGGGGATGGGATTCTGCTCAAGATGTTAAGAGCTGTTTAGAGTTGGTTATGGTGCTGCTTGTTTCCTGTTGTACACATGTGTGTGTCCCTTTGTTGTTCTCTTTGCTGCTTCCTGCTTCCAAGCCTGCTATGTTGGCCTTGTATCAATTCTGTGAGATTTCATATCTGGAATTGCACACACACATACACACACACACCCCATAATATCCTTTTTTTTAACAAACAAATACCTTTTGTTCAGATGAGAATGAATTATTTGTGAAAAAAAAATCCCTAACTAATACTAAAACCAGGATTCTAAATCTTATCAAAAAGGAAATAACCAAAATCCTAAGGGTTCATATTTTACCCAGTCCTCCAAAGTTGAGCATTCACAATTAAGACTGTGAATAATGAAAGTGTGGCATAACTGGTGTGCTAGAGTAAAAAAAGTTCATATAGCATCTTAGGATACAATCATATTTTCACAACCACTTCCATCCTTATATGAAATGTTTCAGTGTGCTACCTTCATTCTTGAAGATTTGGAATGTTAGATCTATGTGGAAAGTACGAGGGCACAACCAAATTGGTGTAAGACCAAATTCTATTAGGCTCTGTCTCATCCTATTTTCCTTGATGAACTGAGGTTTTCAGTTTTGGTTTTTCTCTTTTTCTCTTTTTCTCTTTTTCTCTTTTTCTCTTTTTCTCTTTTTCTTTCTTTCTTTCTTTCTTTCCTTCTTTCTTTTTGAGAGCTTGTCTCTCACCCTTGTACATTTAAGAAATCTATTTGTGTCCGAGAACATTCTGTTATTACCTTCAGATGCTCTTCACAGTTGTTTCAGATTAAACTGTGAAACTGAAATTTTAGTGCCAAGATTATATTGATTTGATTATGCAGATAAGTAAGCACTTGGATTATTAGAAGATTGTTCACACTGCTAGACTTTTTCCTAAAAACATTGTTTTCAATGAAATTATAACACTTAAAATTGATGAGTTTAGAAATTTCTATATACTTCTGGTTTTTTATTTAAAAATTAGAGAAAATAAATATCCAGTCATAATAAAGTCCTATTATGTAAAATATGTTACTGTATTCACATGGAAACTATTTTGTAAACAAACAAAATCAGTTCACCTGACCTAATCAACAAATGAGAATGTTATAAGTTTATATAGCTGAGATGTACAGATAAAAATCCATCATTAGACACAGATTGAGCTTTGTCATGGGGGCTTTGTCTCTGTCTTCCTAATTCTCTTGGTTCTTCCTTTCTTTTTGCTGGTGTTGTTAAAATTAGCTGTTCTACTCCTAGGCCTCACATCTGTATCCTGCCTCATTTGGATGACAGTCATGTGCCCGTGTCTCACAGTTCTAAGCAAAACTTTGGATATTCACTCCAATTTAATTGTATTAAATCACATATTAATTAACCACTTTGAATTAATCACTGTAGCTGGAGTAGTGAGATAGATGTACTGCTTCGCTAATTCTCCATCATTTGTTCCACCCCTATATAGCAATGGTGGGTACATAGCTTCCCCAGAAGCACACGAATCCCTCAAAGGAAAATTGGGAGCTGTTGAAAGGGTCAGGAAAAAAAGGAAACTTCACAGGCAGCCAACCAACAAGTGTCCAGTCATTCTCCTTTATGTTGCTATTGTAAGGGAATATGAATGACATCTAGATGTTTCATGTAATGTGTACCTTCACCATTTTGCACCAGGGCTTGTGATATAAATCAAAAAGAGTGTACTTTATATAAAACATATTTGCAGAGGTTAAATACGACCAGGATCTGTTTTTAACATATTCAAGGCATTTTAATATTCGTCACTATCAAGGGCATCATATTCAGAGCCATGAATTGCTCCACTGAAACCTTCCTCTTCCCTTTTGTCATCCTTGCTAAGCAACATTTTTAGGGATGTCCTTCATGGAATGTGAATATCCTACTTTGTACAGTGTGAAATGCAAAACAGATGGACTTAGTGTTTTATCGGCCAATAAAGGTAACTGACTGATAAAGTTACCTCAGGGTATGGATTGAATTTTAGCAAATTCTCCCCACTCTCTACTTCTCAATTTTTCTCAGTAGCATTATAACACTTGCAGACTATCTTCTAAAGTCTACTTCACTTTTTGGAACTTGATTAATAGGTAAATACCTATTTTTCTTTACTCATAGACATAAAATATTAAGTAGAACAAGTTAAATTGTCAAAATTGGACACTATCTGGAGAGATTAGCTGGCATTAAATTTGTTTGTTCTAGTCACTTTCCCTTACAGCCTCAGAATTCTGACCTTGTTTGTGCCCCAGAGCAATTGGACCGACAGATTCTGATCCACTGATCCACACTGACTGAGCTCATGCAACATCGATGTATTCCTGAGAAACACAATTTATTTAAGCAAAAATAGATTATTGACCTTAAGAGCCACATACTTGCATTCTCTGAACAAAGCTACATGGAAGAGCCAAATTATTAGTTGAACATAACCTCATATATGTGGAATTAGAGCAAGGTGATTAGTTTTATAATTTAGATATTTAGTACCATCACACTATTAAAGTCAGATGCCTGGCATCTCCTCAACATGGGCTTGGGGCCACCATGTGACCCTTCTTTCTAGAATACCTTCTCTCTAGAACAAGGCTCTGGTAGGCACTATTCATGTATGCCAGTGACTCTCCACTTTGCAACTGATCAATATCCTTTTTCTGAATGCCTCATTCTTTCTTTAGACAACTATCTTCAATCAAACCTTTCTACTGAAGAACTCATGTATATGAAATAAGGTTATATATCTTGGCTTAGTATGTATCCAAACCAATCTAACTAGCAGAATCTTACTTCCTCTTTTATGTACCATCTAAGTAACATTTTCTTTTTAATTCGTTAAGAGAGATGTAACTAATTGATCGAGTGCCCACTGTTCACTCAGTGCTAGGCATTTGACCTATATGATTATTTTTAAGCATTAACGAAGCAAGTAGTATGATTCTCATTCTAGAATAAAGGACACTTAAGCTCAAAGAAGTCAATGCAACTTGCTCAAGGTCAACATCTAATTAGTTGATAAAGATAGACTTCGGCCACCTTATTGTGATCATGTGTTGTGATTCTAACATCAGTGCCCTTTCAACGTGTATTACCTGGGAGGACATATTAAGATGGGCTTTGTGTTCTCCCATCATTTCTAAAACTATTAATGTGTCAAAGTCTTGATAGCTGGAGAAAATTAAAATTCTTAATTTATTGTATCATTTTTTATGGAAAAGTGTTCATTTGTTATAGTATGTATATCCTTTGTGCTTATAGTGAGCAAGTCTCTGTTGCATAGTATAAAATAAAAAAACAAGGTACATTATTATCTTAAAATAAGATAATGAAAAATTGATTCGAATAGCTATGATACTTAACTCCATGTTAATTAATAGTTATGGTGTAAAAGTGCAGGACTGTGATCCCTGAGATAAGTGAAAAAAATGAGATAACCATGAAAGATTTCTCTCAAATTTGTTTCCTAGAAGCAGTTCCCAGGCTGCAGAGCAGGGCAGTGGAACCAGGCAGAGAAGCCAGCATTCTCCATGACTTAAGAGACAGAGATTAAATATCAGAATATATAAGACAAATAGAAGTTTCAGGGATGTGTATGAGAAAAGAGGGAGCTACAGAGAGAAAGAGAGTGAGAGATACACACACAGAGACAGAGAGAGATCCAGAGATCTGTGGAGTTAGGTGCTATAGAGGCTTTGGTTCACATATGAGCCAGAGCAAAGAACCAGCACAAAGCAATGGTGTGAACCATTTCCAAGGCTGGAAATAGTAATTTTCCTACCAGCTAAAGTATTTTTGAAAGTAGTCTCAG
>PITA01020588.1:0-34439 GCA_004023965.1 Spilogale gracilis | reverse complement strand
GAGAACTTCCTGATTTCAAAGGCCAACGCAAGTAGTTGATAACAAGGGAGTTTAATGAAATCATTAAGCAAGCCCCCCCTCCCCTCCTCCAAATTAATAAAGAGGGATTGGGTTTCTAAAGAAAAATTTCTATGAGTTCTTTTTGTTCTGTATTTTTTCTCCCATTAAGTCCCAGTATATATACTGTGCATATATATATATATATATGTGTGTGTGTGTGTATAACATGGGTACATACTAAATGTATAGTACCTATCACACCATATATATGTATGCACAGTATAAGTGATATTAGACTAATGTAAACAGAGATTAACAACAAAGTCCCTGCCATCAATCATGTGTTTACACAGAAATTCACACCTTCATTTTTACATCAGCCAACATAGACATGCATGATACTGTTTTAATTTGGCGAACAAAGCATGTGAACTTTTCTTCAGGTTTTGTTTTCTTCTGTATCATAATTACAGTGATGATTCCATATTTAGTTATCCCTGGGTGGGGTGGAGAGAAAAAATTATACAGATATATCTATCCATATATGCACATTCCTGTGTATCTATATAAATAGATATATACCTTGTATATATTTGAAAAACATTTTCTGTCATTTCACCTCATCTTGTGCCGCATGAATTTTTGGTGGTTCGATTTACTTTATTTTGTTTTGATTCGCATTTAGTATCTTAGTCATTATGGCTATGTGAAATTCATTGCTGTATTTTTATTGGTAATAATAATCATTTTTTTAAATACTGAGAGATACATAGATATACAAAACAAACAAGGCAACAAAATCTTTTCTTGCCATCCTAATCTCTAATTTTTCCCCTTTCAGCATATCCCTCCAGTATTTATAGTTATGCTCGAAACAAAACAAACCCCAGTAATTTCAAGAAAGTTGTGTACAAAAGAATGAAATACTGTGTTTTCCTCTTCTTCCTCCTATATAGATATTATTTTTCCTTTTAATTTCCTTCCTTTTCCTTTTTCCCCATATCTGCACAGGCCACTTGCCTTTCCTCCCCCCCACACCCACCCCAGCCCTATGACAATGTAATTAATTGAAAGGAGGACAGATGAGCCAGAAAAAAGAAAGAAGGAAAGAAGGAAAGACAGATAGACATCCAGATACAACAGGAAAACACATTCCTGCCCACAAATTTCAGATGGCATAAAAAGAATTTTATTGCAGATGTAGAATATTTGTTGTATCTTTTCTTTCTGGACCAGCCCAGGATCATTGTGTGGCATGCAGTGATAGTGTCGTAGCTAATCAACTAACCATGGCCTTCATCACCAACGCATGGCTGTAACCATGCCATCTTGTGTTTCATCCAAGTGACACATCCAGGCTAACCCAGCAAGTCCAGTGTATGAGTTGTGGGGGAAACTTTCTTTCATAGTTATAATTTAGTGGGTTCTCGTTTTTCCTCTTATTTCCATTGGGTCACAGCAGCCCCAAGAGCTGCTCTCACAACATCTCTATGGTTTCGTTCTCGTGTTTGCTTCCCTTGGCACAGCAGTCGAGCATGTGTCTCTTGTCTGGTACATCCGTCTTGCCATCTTGTCTCGGGGTCCGCTGTCGTGCTGTCGTTCTGTGATTCTGTTCTCTGTTTGTAATACGTGGTTTGAAATGCTCTCCCTTTATTTCTCACTCCCCTCTTGTCTCTACTTTTAACCTCACCCCTAGGGAACTTCACAAAGAAGCAAAACAAATTTTCAGTCGAAGTGTAAGGCTGATAGCTGTGCTTTGCATCTGGATGTCATAACTTGCACTTTTTACTGGCTAATAAGGGGGCACAACTTAGAGTGGGAAGCTTCTAATGATAATAGCCAAACAACCATGTGATCAACAACAACAGGAAACCCTTGTTGATTTTTTTTTTTTTTTTGGCATAATCAAATGGGCTTACTGTTAAAGAGATTTCACATAAAGGCTGATTTCCGGGTAGTTTTTCTATTGATTATCAATCTTCTAGTTAAACCTTTTCTCTAGTAACAGATGAACAGAAAGGTTTTTCAGAAAATGTTAGTAAGAGGGCATCCTCATTTCTGCTGTAAAGAGCAGTGCCTGTTCCTGAATTGGTAAGGACTTTGTGAAAATCTGAATGTGTTTTATTATGAAATGTATTTATGTTTATGTATTTTAACCTAAAATATAAATGTGTTCGGCAAGGCATCGTAGGGGAAAGAAAAAAAAAAAAAGCTTTTTAATTCACTGGTTCTACCTCATGCATATTTTGAGGTAAGATTATCTTTTGATCTTTCAGAGTCAAATGATGTATATTTTATATTATTTTTTTTAATTCATGGAAGCATTACAGAGCCAACACTCTGACTGAGACCTAAATCCGTTCCTTTCTCTTTCTAAAGAACACGACAACTATAATAGCTTTAATTCTTAGAATAGAGTCTGAATTTCTTGAGAGAGAAGTGGAAAGAAGGGCCCAGTTAATTATTAGGATGCTGGATTATATTTCTGATGACCTAGAAAATTTGTGGGATGACTTGGAGTGGCTCAATTTGTTTAACAATAATAGTATGAAGATGAATCTTTGTAACTTCACCTCCTTATTCATAAAGGTTGAGCAAGAGAACCTAAAATAGGTATACAATGGATTAATAGATTAAAGATTTTTAAAATAGTTCTAAGATTTCTCAAAGTCCGTATTTCTAATCTGGAAAAGAGAATGCATTTTGAGGCAGATGGTTTTATGATGCATTGTCTCAGACATGTTAGGATAGCTCTGTGCTGCTCTTTAGGGGAAGGGCAAAGCAAGAGGAGATTAATGGGCACTGTGGACTGAAAAGAACTTTTTTAAAAAGACGGGAAGGGGGCGCCTGGGTGGCTCAGTCTTTAAGCGACTGCCTTCGGCTCAGGTCACGATCCCGGAGTCCTAGGATCGAGCCCCACATCAGGCTCCCTGCTCAGCCGGGAAGCTTGCTTCTCCCTCTCTCACTGCCCATGCTTGTATTCCCTCTCTAGATGTGTTTCTCTCTGTCAAATAAATAAATAAAATCTTAAAAAAAAAAAAAAAAAAAAAAAAGACGGGAAGGTACCGCACATAAGTAAATGGTAAGTAGGGTAATTCAGGGAGAGAAACAAAACAAGAGAGACTTTGGACACAGAAACAAACTGAGAGACTTGGAGGAAAGGGGGTGAGAGGATGGGAGAGCCTGGTGGTGGGTACTGAGGGCACCTATTGCATGGAGCACTGGGTGTGGGGCATGAGCAATGAATCTTGGAACATTGAAAAAATAAATTGAAGTAACAATAAAAAAAAAAGACGGGAAGGTAGAGAGAGAAGAGTGAAAGGAGGTAAGGTGATAGGGAGAAATATTCATGATGAACAAGCGAAAGCAATTGGCACATGAATGTTAAGAACCAGCACACACACAGACACACAGCCCTAATTAGTAGTGTTTTCTGTAGTATAAAATATTGCCACCATGGTCGACTTCAAGCCTCAAATACGACGACACAAAACTGAGATCTGGGAAGTACCGCTCCTTAGTACGTGATCGTATAGTATTTTCACCGTACAGATGCTGCAGACATCAGTCACCTCGACAGCATAGATAAAAGTAAAATGTAGTGATATAACTACATTTATATTATATTACATTACATTTATATTAAAATTTTAAGTTTTTAATACCTTTGCTTTTGTTTTTTTGTTAAAGATTTTATTTATTTGACAGAGAGAAACACAGCTAGAGAGGGAGCACAAGCAGGGGGAGTGAGAGAGGGAGAAGCAGGCTTCCCGCCGAGCAGGGAGCCCTATGTGGGGCTCAATCCCGGGACTCCGGGATCACGACCTGAGCTGAAGGTGGTCACTTAACCAACTGAGCCACCCAGGTGCCCAATACCTTTGTTTTTAACATAATGTATTTGATTACAATTTTATAGACTTTAATTTTTGATGATGGCTGTCTAACATCCGACTGGCAAAATTGCTGAAAATGTGGTAGTAATCAGCCATCAGGAGCTGACTCTATCACCCCACCAGCTCAGGTACCGTGCTCAGGGCAAAAAAACGCGGGATTTATTTTTAAAAAGTTTTAAGTTATTATGAGTAGGAAATTGTTATGGCCGTCTTACGGTGGAGAAAACGAGGACTCAAAAACTTTGCTTTTCCAAGATCGTATGATCTGCTCATTGTGGCAGAGGTAAGATTCAAATCTAAATCCATTCAAAAATGGATACATTTTATTTCTCCTGCAGTGTGCACAGAGCATCCGGATTAAACACTTATTAAAACACTAAATTTTGGAGCTCTCATGTGCTCATTTGTGGAGCTTTCATTAATTTTGTTTCCCCAAAATAGAGTTGCCAAATACTCCTCCCTAAGTAACACTGCAGATGAATAAGATAGTTCCAAGGTTCACAAATTTTGTTTCTTGAGCTTTAGAAAGACATAATAGATGCACTTCTGAGCACATAATTAGAGTCTCTAGCATGATTCCATTACTCAGTTGTTATGTTTTTGTAACTTTTAAAATATAATGAACTTTATTTAGTTACAGTATTTGATGCATGTTGATTAACCAACTGCACAGTGAAATAAATCAATGCCCTTTACTTCCACATTTTCTCATAAACTAGTAAACTAACACTTAAAACAGCATGGGAACCATTGTATTGCAGAAAAATGACTGAAGCTTAAAAAATGTCATTTTCCTGGTAGATATTTAGTCATTGCTTTGTAAAAGAGTTTGAGAGATCTGGGACTTAAAAAGGAAAAATGTTGGATCTTATTAGCCCTTCTAATTTGATGAGAAAAATTCTGTGACTGGGCTTCCAATAGTGCAATATTTTACTTTGATTTGATGTCAGGGTTCGTTGCCCCTGTGGTCAACTTTCAGTGACAGCATAGATAATATTGAAGAGAGTCCCTCGAAGTGATTTCTGGGCCTTCTCCTATAGGTCTGCCACTGCTTCGTCTTTGTTCCTTCATTCCGTAAGTATTCATTGAACCCTTAATTGTGGTCAGGGATAGTCTTAAGTATTTCATATTTTTAATTTCTTTAATCCTCATAACAATCTTGTGAGGGGCTACTATTATCATTTTTATTTTAAAGATGAGTAAACGGAGGCACAGAGGAGCTAAGCAAATTGTCCAAGGCCACACAGCAAGGAAGTAGAAGGAATGGGATTTGAACTTAAGCCAACCAGCCCTCAAGCCCATACACTAGTCACTGTGCTATACTGTCTCTTACTCTATAGTGCGTATTCTCCATTAACCCAGATATATAAAAGAGCTACAGGCTTCCTGCATAACAATGATAGAATATTTATGTGTTGAGTATATTAAATGGTTGGGTAATACTTGTTAAGTGGATTAATTAATGTGTCTCTCAAAGGCTTCAAACGCATTGCTTCATTGGGGTTATGAAATTGCTTAGCTATGATTTATCCGAACAGTTGTGGTTGAAACAACCTAGCCCGGTTCCCTGTGAGGTGGACGGTTCCAGTATTCAGGGTGAACACTGTCACTAACGCGAGGTCATTCCCTCTTGATTTCACCTATGTAGTAATTTGTGCACCAGGCCTTCTCGCTCATTACTCATCAGCAGTCCTGTTTAGAACATCTGATCAGACAACAGCCCCTCTGAAAACAGGCTCTTAGAGTTCTGGTAAGATGCTGTCTTTTCTTTATTTCCAAAATAATTATGTTCCTTAGAGCATAGTGTTTTAGATGTTACAGATAATAGAAAGCAACAAAATAAGTGAACATGGGCCCCAGAGGACATCTATCTTAGCCTCTCGTTTTTCTCGTTTTGTTGCATTATGGATCTTAAACTATTAAAAAAGAAAAAGTTAAGACCAACAGCAACAGCAAAACCCCCCTAAGACCCAAAACCCAACCTTTCTCGCTTTCTTGGGCCCTTAAATTTTCTATGCAAGAAAAGAATTTTAAAAGGTTTTATTAAGGACTAAAATTCATAATTAAAAAGAAAGCATCTTTTTAAAGCTGTGCTTACTCTTATTAGAATCCATCCAAGGAAAACAGAGCTCGCCCAAGCGTCTGAGTGTCTCATTACAAGCTATATCGGTTCTGATTGGTCCTAAAGCCAGATCCTAAACCAGAAAATGTTACAGTTGCAAACGCTTGAGTTATCCTCACTGTGCAGTAGTTGCACTGCCCTCTTAGCTCTGAAACACCGGGGCACCTTTATGCTAAAAGATAGGATAGTTGGCACCATTGTATTGCCATGTGTTCCAATTTGTCCATCGGTCACTCAGAGCAAAGGTCAGGCAGGTTTCTTTCTGTAAAGGGCTACAGAGCAATTATTTTAGATCTTAAAGTCGTGGATGACCCGTCATCACTACTCAGCCCTATTGTATCACCCAGGCAGCTGCAGACAATACATGAATGAACAGGTGTGGCTATGTTTCAGTGAAACCTCATTTGCACAAGCAGGCATCAGACTGGACTTGGTAGTCTGCTGATCCCTGATCTAGACATCTGATAGGCCTCTGACAGTCATATATATGTGACTACCGATTCCTCACCGAAATTTGTATAGATGAGTCCTTCTTGCCCATTCTACTGCCAGTCTCAACACACATTTGTTGAGTTCGCCATTAAGCACCAGAGACCACATGGTATCGATATGATAGGGCCTTAAGAACTCACTGTTTACAACATGTCATTATCTCAGACATGAAATAGGACAACAAACAAACATTCACTACCAGGGTCATCTCCACTCCACGTGCACACTGCATTTCTTTATAAGAGCTTTATGCTTTGCCCTTCCTTTTGCAAATCTCTCTTTTGGACTCACTGCCTTGGCTGGGCTTGGGCTGCCTTCTCCCCTGTCTCCAGGTCTCTTTGGCAGTAGACTCCTTGAACTCCAGCCCACATGCTGTGTCACATCCCAGTAATTCTTCCCCGAACCTCGGCTGTGGGTTATTGAGCTGACAAATGTCTAAATGACTGAGATATGATATCTGCAACCTGCTGAGAACCTCTTCTTTCTCTGTACTTTTTGATTTGTAGCTTTATGAGTTTTGTGGAGCAAAGTGAGAAAAATGTTCTTGGTGACACTGGCAGAGGAACTGAATGGGGCAGACAAAATTGAAGGGACGGGATATATCGGATTCCTTCCTGCATTGAGGACAAAAGCATTTATTTATATCTTAGCCCTCTGCGTGTCAGAGCTAACGGTGGGGTGCAGAAAGGAGCTATCCTTATGTCCTGAAGAGAATAATGTCTTCTACCACCTGGCAACAGATTAGGCTGGAACAGGCTAGGAAAACAAAGGCTCAAATCCATATTTAGTATGACTGCGGAAATGACATCTTTTACTTAAGGATTTTATTTTATGAATTAGTGCTCACTCCCTTTAGCATCTTTAACATTAGAAATCTATGGAAAACAAACATGAGATAACCCTGGATGAGTATCAGATAAACCGTAAAGCCAGAACCTGATGTGTCACAGCCCCAGAGGGAGTGTAGGATTAACTTTGGAGAGCTGGGATGCTTAGTGAGGACATAAGCTTTCTGCATTAGTAAGCCCTCCGCCCCCCGATGGGGTACTGGCTCAGAAAGAAAGCAGAAAGCAAAATGAAGAGACAGTGCAGGGAGAAAAGAAAAAGGGAGCACTTAGAGGAGGCTTTGGGGGTAGAAGGTGTAAAGGTTGGCTTCTAAAATAACATGATTTGGAATTAGTGTTTAATAAGCTTCTGAGATCAAAGGAATTGCAGGAAACAAGAGTAAAGCAAGGACAAATTAAGGCCTAATGATGGACGACCTTATGGGAATGTAACAAAAGAAAGTTGACTTCTTTTTCCCCTTATGCCTGCAATAGCCTGGTATTTTACTGTGTGGTTGATTGGTTGGTTCAGGTTTTTTTTGTTTGTTTGTTTGCTTGCTTGCTTATTTCTTTATTTATTTACACTTAGGCATTATAAGCTTTCCCTGTAAAGCAGACGGGCATACTCAGTCCCCAGGGACCATCAGGATACTATAAATAGATGAAGTCGACCAGATTTCACACAATCAGCAATAGCAAGAACTCTGATAAACTGGAAAGAGAGTGCCCTCATTTAACAGCATTGAAATTAAATATATTTAAGATGTTAAAATAAAAATAGACCCCATGAAAGTCAAACAAGGTAAAACAATGATACACATAGTGTTTTTCATCTGACCTTTAAAAATTCCTTTAGATCTTTTTTGTCCATCTGAACCCTCATAGCAGAGAGAGCTACTTTGCCATGCTGAATTAGTCTACATTTGAGCTAATGTGATCCATCTTTGTGTCAAAAGAAGGTCAAAAACCTTAGTGCCCAGCCAAAAGAAAGGATACGATCTATACTAAAGACAATTATTGGCTAATACCTACAGTTCTCATCTCCTCCTACTTTTTCTCTCTTGGCTAATCTATACCAATAACCTCTTGCTTAAACAGAACTTGTTATCCAAATATTGAAAATATTACACTTAATTTAGCTTAATAAAGAGCCATGCCAAGTATACTGGCTGTTTATTGGAAATCAGAGGTTTGATGTCCTGAATCAGGAATAAAGATTATATCATCAGTGCTGATCTTTAAGTGGTGGCCAGTGGATGATTTTTATTTTATTATTCATTCTTCAAGATTTCTATGTAGAGTATGTATTTGTTATCAGAAAGTAAGGAGATAGATAGATAGATAGATAGATAGATAGATAGATAGATAGATATAGGAAGGCCAGCAAGGGAAATCTTTGGAATACTTAGACATAGGAACTCTGTCAGACCAGTAATTTGAAAAAAAAAAAAAAGTTAATTCCTGCTTTTCCCATGAATTTGATATGGTCTGTGGTGTAAGGCTTTGCAAGGAAGCTGCTGGACGAACTCAAGAGGATGATGAGGATGATAGGGAAGGCTCTGCATAGCTGAGCACACACCAGTTCCCTGAAGTCAGTCTTGTTCATCAAGTGACAAATGGTCCATGAATGCGGCAGGTGGTCATATAGCAGCAGGAGGCATGAGGTAGCCTGCAAATGACCCATTACCAGAAAATTTAAAAATCTGTGCTCAGAAACCAGAAACACAGGTGGGATGTGAAGTGGCCTTCAACAGACACTTGGGAATAAGACTGATTTCTTCTCCCAGCCTTTGGGCACTGCATACTCTCCGCTCCCAGACCACCCTCGGCTGTACATCTGTTTGTTAGAGGGAGTACAGAGAGGAAAGGATGCAGTCGCAAAAGAGTAATTAAAAACTTTGCATTCCTCACTCTCTACCTCCCTCTTCTTCCTTCTCTCCCTTGATAGAATGTCCAGAAAACTAAACCAGCTGTAGATTAATTGAGATCCTCTGCCTTGTAGGGAACATCTGTCACCACTGCTAGAGATTATATGAATGAATTAAAACATTTGATTACCTTGAGTCTAAAAGAATGCTGTAGTCTCTTCAGTCATTAGTTTATCAGAGTTTTTTGGTGCTTCTTCATCATCTTTTTTTTTTTTTCCTTTTCACGTGGAGCTTATGACTGTGGCCCTTCCCTGAAGTTGTGAGATATTTCAGCAGGTGTGGTTTTCCCCTATCTCTACACTTTCTCACAATTGTGCAAGGGGGAGAAAGCCCTCAACAAAAGCAATTTTGGAGATAGAAAAGGCCTCCATCATGAACATATTTTTAGAAACAGCTGGTAAAACAAATGGTTCAAATGTGATGCCTGGAGCATAGCTAGTCAAACAACAGGGTTGTTTAAAGATAAAAGCAACCGCTCTTCAATACCCACACAAGGAGTGATTCCCACACTGAGATTGGAGAGATGGGAGAGGTTGCTAAGACTTTCTGATTTCTATTTTGTTTTATGGGACTTCTTTCACTCTTTTGGGTGTGTGAATATTAAAAGCTTCCCACCAAATTGTTAAAATTGTGAGTGTCATCACAGATAACATATTTTGAATTTACGTATAATGGATTTTTAAAATTTTGCTTTATGCTCCTGAGAATGTTCCTTTTTGATAGCATCTGTGTGTAGTCCAAAATAAGGAATTGGAAAGTTGATAATGTCCTAATGCTATCACTGATCTTATAACCCATGCTCAGAAAAAAACAAAACAAAACAAAACAAAACAAAACAGTGCTCCTAAAGGGCAAACATTTGTATTTATAGCCATTAAAAAAAAATCTAATTTCACTTTCATTGGCCATGTTCAGAGTCTGCTTTATGACCTACCCTTGTCATGACTTCATTTGTTTACTGAATTGTTTTATTCTGGAGCCACTGCCAAATGCTATTACACAGCTTCCTTTATCACACCGATTGGTGAAATAATTCTTTATTGTATTTTTTTATGGTAGTTCCTGTTTTCAAATTACTTATGGATTCTCGCCAGGTCAGGCATTGCATGGAGGCTGATTTGTTATCACTGAATTGATAAATGAGTGTTCACCTTATCCATTGCCATTCCTGTTGACTTTTTCCTACACTTGGTTTGCTATGGTTTTATTTTCATTTAGAAAATTGCGGAAGTAGTGCCTCAAACGTGGGTAGTTAGTTAGTCATCATGTTGTTCCTTCAGGGCTCTTATCCAGTGGAAAAAGGCTCCCTTTTAAAATCATCCACAGAGGGTGCCCGGGTGGCTCAGGGGTTAAAGCCTCTGCCTTTGGCTCAGGTCATGATCTCAGGGTCCTGGGATTGGGGCCTGTATAGGGCTCTCTGCTCGGCGGGGAGCCTGCTTTTTCCTCTCTCTCTGCCTGCCTCTCTGCTTAATTGTGATCTTTCTCTGTGTCAAATAAATAAATAAAATCTAATAAAAAAAAAAACATGCACAGAGAATAATCTTTAGTACCTTCCTCTCCTTACCACCCCACCTGTCCCATGGATGGGTCAGGTCAGCACAATGCTGACTCCATAGATGGAACTAAGAAATTTGAAAACATTGTTTTTTTCATTAAATAAATCTTGAAAAGTATCTTTTCTATAACCCAACACACCCATAGCATCCTCTGCTATTTTACCCCAAACTAACCTACTTGATACATAGTTTCAGTGTTATATAAGATAGTTGGGGACTGATTTTTTTTTTCTTCTATCATACTGGTCTTGGAAAACATGATCATAAATACTGACAACCCAAATTTTTAAAAATATATGTATGTACCCTTATCTTTATATACTGGCAGTACAGAATCAATCAGTAGCTTTCATGGATGGTTTTTTTGATGTAAAAATAACTCTGCATCAGAGTTATAGATCCTCTAGCCCTTGTTGCACTGGAAATCTGACTGTGAAGTCTACATACGTGTGTTTTAATATCATCATGACCACACATCATACATACACAAAATTACATACACAGACTTCTACTTACCTCCTTGGATTTTTTTTTTTTAACTTTTGATTTTCAAATATTTTAAGAGTTGTAACAGAGTAGGGTTGGAGGGTTAGGAGGCAGGATGAGGGCAGGGAAACTTTCTCTGACGAAGTGGTAGTTGAGCTGAATTTTGTGCGGTAAGTGAAACTTAACTGGAAAAAGAAGGAAGAAGCATTTGAGTTTGCAGGAAACCTCAGACATAGGGGAAAAAGCCGTCATCTCTTGAGAGAGAGTCATTTGGGAGCAGCAACTGTCTCAGAGGATTTTATCTCAGGTACAAAAGAAAGAACCTTCCCATAAATAGGTGTTGGTGTGCTTGCATTTCCTGGTAAGCAGAAGTGAGAGTGAATTTAGTGACTGTAGTGACCGTCCAGTGCCCCGTGGTGGGGAACAAGCAGGCTTTGCGAAGAATGGACCTACAGTGAGTAAAATGATGTGGTCACTGGAGAAATGTAGGCTAAAAAAACAAAAGCCAGACTGTCCTTTTTGGAACACCAATTCCTACTGATAAAGGAGAAGGTGACAACAGTATATGTCAGAAATACGTGTCCCCAAAGCCATTTCCAGGGTCTTAAAGTCTTAGATGATACTTTACCTTTCAGTGTAGTATTGCACATTATTTCTTCAAACACATGCAACTTGGATGTGAGAGACTGAAGACCACATGCAAATTCTAGGCTTTCTTACATCTTGCAGAGGCTCGGAGTAAATTAGTCACACAACCTTTTTTTAAGGAAAATAGACATGGCCTCAGAGGACTGTGCTGGAGATAAGAACTGCATATCGGTGATGGTGGTGAGGAGGCAGAGCCAGGTATCGATCTCCTTATAATGTACACAGTTGCACTTTTCCCCACCCTCACCAGGACAGCTGTTACCCGTTAAGTCATTGAATATGTGATTTGAAAGTCACTGATCCTATGAAGGAAATAATTTGCACGTGCGTTTTTAATACTTGCCCCACCATACAAATTTGCTTGTGCTAGGAATAAAAGAAAAATTCTTTGTACTAAGACTTATAATAATGATGATGTTTTCCATTTTGACATATATTTTATTATTATGATTAATAATAATTATTATTACTAACATAGAGAAATACTCTTTTTCCAAATAGGAGATAATAGGGGATCTATTCCAGAATGTCCAGAATAGGACTTTTCTTTTTTTTTCTCTCTCTTTTAAGATTTTATTTATTTATTTGACAGAGAGAGATCACAAGTAGGCAGAGGCAGGCAGAGAGAGAGAGGAGGAAGCAGGCTCCCTGCTGAGAAGAGAGAACCCACTGCGGGCCTCTGCCCCAGGACCCTGAGATCATGACCTGAGCCAAAAGCAGAGCCTTTAACCCTCTGATCCACCCAGGTGCCCCAGAAAAGGACTTTTCAAAGTCACATCTTAGATCGCTAACAACACCTCAGTGCTGGGTGGGAACCAAGTCTTCTTTTTGTCCATTGGGAAATAGCAGGTTTTCTTTATGTTTTTCATTGCCCATGTGTGGCTCACCTTCTGTTTATAAAAATCTTTTCCTTCTGCTGCCTGTTGCACCTGATAAGATTACTGCTGATTACCGTTTCGATTTTTCAGATTTGTTAAGTGACACAGCACATTTTATGGAGTCAGGAACCAGTAGCCATGAAGATCAATCTTGGTGCCCTGAACCAATTATAAATGAATTGTTTTATTGCCCACACAGTGATCAGTATCTGTGCTGCCACAAAAGCTTGCTTCTAGCCCGTGGAAGAAAAAATATATATATTTAGTCCTATGGGCTAACAGACTTCTCTGAAGTTTTCTTCACAGGGAGAAATTGCTACTAAGCATCTTTTTCAGTAGAATAGAGCTGAGTTATGGTAACAACATCAATTACCCACCCAGCCTACCGTGGCCACAGAACCCAATGACTTCTTTTTTTTTTTTAATGAAGGTGCCTGCATATCCACAGCACTGCTCACTGTAGTTCATTACAATGCATTGCTTCACTCAACATACTCAGAAAGGAGAAAATGTACGGGCAGCTTCAAATTCCTCCACTTCCTTCAAACCAGGCTTGTTTATCTGTCTGCAACACACTTGGAGCATTTGAATGACTAGTGCTGAGGTTCATTCATGCTGCAAAAATGTATTGAGCATCATGGCTGCTTCCTTCACAATGGCCTGGCATGGAAGGACCGAGAAGGCCATTGTTACCACACAAATGACTGTCAGTTTGCCTCTTACATGGCTTGCCCAGGGAAATTGCATTATTTTTAAGTTCTAGGAACATTTATGACTGTAATATTTTAGTTCACTTTGTGAAACTCCTTCATAAGCTTGTAAAGGATAAGTTTGGAATCCAGAAATAGTTTGTTTCTATTTCAGGGTGGGGGTATGTGTGTATTACTTTACATTTATGTAGGATCCTTTATCTAGCCATGGGGCTTGGATTCAGGCTCAAGAAGTGGGCTTGAGAGTCATGCTCCTTTGGCTCTAGATAGTGAACACAATGAGCAAAGAGCTTTTCTCTGTAAATTTGAGAATGGGGGCACCTTTATTTCTAGAATTACCCTCAGTAAACTGCAAAATGTATGCTAGAGAGCCAGAAAGAACAGCTTGACATGTGAATGTTTTCCTTCTGCAAGTACTCAACCAGAAAAGGAGGCTAGTGGCACTCAAAAGGAGACCTTTTACAAAGCCTGGAATTAGAGACGGCCCACAGCCTGAGGGTCCTCCAAGACCCTTGCCAGAACTAGGGAAAGGAATTCTGTTGTTGTTGTTGTTGTTGTTGTTGTTGTTTTAATATTTTATTTATTTATTTGAGAGAGAAGGACATGGAGAAGCAGACTCCCCGCTGAGTAGAGAGCCTGACATGGGGCTCGGTCCCAGGACCCCGAGGTCATGAACCAAGCCATAGGCAGATGCTTAACCAACTGAGTTACCCAGGAGCCCTGGGAAAGGAATTCTTGGTTTATTGTTCGATTGCACAGATCATCTCCCAGTGGAGGAGAACTTGTCTCATGTCCCCTTTATATAAAAACCCTATTTGCCAGAGTTGGGATAAATATAGACACAGGCAAAATAACTGCTCCATTTTGTCTTAATGGACTAAAACCATCTTGGTCCACTTCTTACCGCCTTCCTCCTCTGCTCTGTAAAAGGAGACTTGCTCATTTAACTGTTCTGGCAACTTCGTGAACCTTCTGTGTCCTTTGGCACAAGGCGTTGTTGATCGCTATAAGCCACCTATTTTTAGTTCTCTCCTCATTTCCTTCACACTGATGGATGAAATGGGAAGAAGGTTGAATAAGCTCACTTTTTTTTTTCTTTAGAAGACACAAATATTAAACTGACAGATATACTCCTAGGAGGTTCCAGTCCATTTCATGGAAGTGTTGATATGAGGTCTTTAAGGGTCAACAGTCCTATTAGAGAGAGGGAGACCACCAGAGAATCAGGAGGAAAAGAAAAATGAGGGAAATGTCTGGATTCAATAGGAAATTGGAGGTGCTGAGAGCATTTTAAGAAAAATGCTTGCTTTTTGACCGGCTGTGTCTTTGTTCAAAGGGACTAGAAACTGAATGCTAAGTGTAAGAGAACTGCAGACCTATCTCCACAACTCTTTTCTCTTTTACATAATCTTGCCATCCTGCAAGAGCTCTCGAGTGCGTGTTTTCACATGGGAGCTGGTCCTGCTGGATGTTAATGGAGAACTGGGTCAGGCTGCGAGGTCTCACACATGCAGGGTCAGGAAGCGCCTCCCCTGGGCAAATGAAGGTGTGTGGATTGCCCTGTGTGTTCCCTCCATGCCCTCACAGAATCCTGAGAACTGAGGATCTATTCCTTTAGATACCAGGGTGCTGGGGCCTAAACATTGCGTCTGGCTTTATATTATCAAATATGGGGTTTTTCTAGCTCTGCTTAACACGTCTGGGGGGACGAAGCTATTTCAGCCTGGCAGATCTCTGCTGCTCTTAGAAACAGTGAGGCTGGATTTCCTTGTTGGTGCCTGCTACTCACGAGAGACGAAAAACTGATAATTTGGCTGCTGGCAAAATTCCATTGCAATGGCTAATAGAGAGTTCTGGAAAGATGCCAACAGCAGCCAGATTGCGTGAAGTACTTAAACTACTCTTTAAGATCACTTCTGCATTGGGAACTTAAAATCAGCCACAGAGCCACCTTCCAGTTTCCAGCCTATTCTGCTCTGTGTTCTCATGTCTTCTGTCACTTCCCCAAACGTTATCCCAAAGTGGATACTCTGTGTGTGTGTGTGTGTGTGTGTGTGTGTGTGTGTGTGTGACTCATACACAGATATGCTTATTTGAAAATGTCACAGTACTTTAGAATTTAACACGTTCACAAGTGTTATCGCTTGCCTTATACAAATATTAATGATGTGATATTACCTATATTAATGATGTTCATGGCTCAAGAGAAACACTGAAGGAATCGGAGTGTGGACTCTCCTAAGCTGTACTGTAGACCATGGCAGGAGGGGAGAGCTAGGTATCACAACATGGGCTGTAGCCCTGCCTGTGTTACTCAGTATATTCCTGACCTTGAGCCCATACCTTCAATTCTCTGCAATGTAGTTTCTTTACCTTTGAACAAGTGCTTCTAAACTGAGGGCGATTTTGCCCATAGGAAATATTTGACCATGTCTGGAGACATTTTTGATTGCCACAACCGGGGAGCCGCTGTTGGCATCTAGTGGGTAGAGGCCAGGGATGCTGTCAAAGCTTCTGAGTACGTAGGACAGCACCCATAAGAGAGAATTCTCCAACCTAAAATGTCAATAATAATGAGGTTGACATACCTACCTTCAAGATGTAAATAACGTCTACTCCATTCATCACAGGAATATGGTGGGGCTCAAATATCTATGACAACATAAAGTGGTCTTCCATGTCTGATACCATTTGGCTTTGGGCGTATAGACACTACAATCGAATCTAGAAGAGAAAATGGATTTATTATCTTAGATTAAAAGTCATAAATGAAACTATCAAATTAAATATATTCAATACCTCCACTCAATCTTGTTCCATAACTGTGGTTTTAAACCAATTCTCTAAACATAGGGAAACAAGGAAAAAATATTAATCTTAGAAGAAACCTACCATTCAATGACTAATGTAGATAAAGGAAATTGGAATCCATGCAACTAATAGACTTTTCTATCAGCTTACAGTTATAACACATCTTTCCTAATAGAAGCAAGCTTAAAATAATAAGTTGTTTGGATCACATTAATTAACCTTGAGCTCTATTATATTTGCACCTGAGGTTGGTTTCATTTTACCAGTACTAATGAATATCAAACCTAACAATATCTAGCCACATTATGTTAGAATAAAATATGTTTTATGATGAAGGCAAATTGTAGACTAGACTCTTAATAATGATCTTTTATATTAACTCTGATAACTAGAGATAGTAAAAAATGAATTAAATTTCAACAAGCCAAACTATAATATCAGCTATAATAGTAATGAAAATTAATCCTTTTTGTAGCTTTTATTGTGCAATGGCCTCATATGTATATATAACTCTGGGGTTTACAAGTCATTTTTACAGATAAATTGTTTCTTTCCTTATTTTTGCAATGCAGTCCTCTTAAACTTTTAGCTTGAGATCCAGGGACAAGATCTGAATTTCTTCACAGAATTTTATTTACATGAGTATTTTTATTGAGAAAGAGAATGAAGTCTTTATAAAAATTTCATTAAGGTTTGTTATAAAAAAATATCAAGAGATCACCCTTGGGATAAAAGCTCATCTTCTCCTAAAAGCTCATTTTTCACCAAAGTCCGAAGTCCTCCTTAAATCATATTGTATTTATTCAATGCCAATATATTAGCAGATCATCTCTAGAGGTACTAACTGATCAATAATTTTAAAATTCTTAATTGACACAGATTTTTTTAAATTTAAAGATGCAGATCAAAAGCTCCATCATATAGCTAAATGGAATAATCATACAAATGCATCACAATATCATTTAAATGGATCTTTTAGAATGAAAATAACCGAGGTGTGCAAAACTCTTTGTAATCTGGGACAACCATTCTAGCATATATCTGCCAAGTCATAACATCTCGTATGTTAACATGTTGGCAGAAGAGACAGCTCTGGCTGCCCTCCCAAGAAAATATACATGAGAGAGCATGTAATCATAGTACATTCAAATACCCAAATTGCTTGTTATGGAATTCCCACCATACAAGAACAACTGTATAGATAGATTGGAACTCTGGAGAGTTGGTAGTTAAATAAACAGAATTGTCCCACACCCATCAAATAGTAACAAATGCCATTAGTTCTTAAGAAGCACAACAAAGAAAACACAAAAATCCACAGAAATCTCCTACTGAGATTTAAAGTACTACTGGAAAAGCAACCTCCATTTTCAAATGCTGACATTCCACCCAGAGCCCATTCTCTTTGTTTTCTTATTTCTGTCTCTACCACCTTTCTCTCATCCAAGAAGAGATTTCCAAGTACCACTCTTAGAACTGCTAAATGAGTTATCTGCCGTAAGATGCCTCATCTGATTCTCCTGGAGGGCCCAGTTCTCTTAACCTTTCCATTTCTTGAACCAACAATTTAACTGAATATTATTTACTCCTCAGCTTCCCAGCTCAAGATACATTTTTTTATGAAATATCACTGTTGAAAATACCATGTATATTGCTCAAAATATAGCCACATGTCTATACTTGTTTATGTCCCAGTAAAGACTATAACATACAACATAACATAAAAGGATCTAAATATTTTGACAAGAGTGTTCCAAACTAATACTAAATAATTGAAATTTACAAAGTCAAATCAAGACCAGAAAAGTTTGCATTAATTCCCAGCCATATGTTCACCAAGGCGTGTAGTAGTCAGGTTCAGAAACTCTTATTTTTCTTTGGCACATTTCTCTTTTCATACCCTGTCTTCTTCAGGGGCCAAATAGAATCCAGTTAACTTTCCCCAAACACTGAGTACAGCTTATAGAGTCTCTTTCAAAGGCAAGAATGTTTTTGGTTCCATGTCCAGAGTGACAAAATAGGAAGCCAGGTCCTTCTTCTAAACCTGCCCTGCATTGCGTCACCCCATAGACTTGGAAAGTAAGGCTACAGAACTGTTTCATTTTCAAATATTTTCCTGTGCACCATAAACCTTTTCCTTTTAATGATATATAAGAGTAAATATTATTCTCAGAATAGTTTTTTTTAACTTTGAAAAAATTCAACATCTGAAGATATGGATTTTGATTTCTTTCTCTTTTTTTAGATTTTATTTATTTATCAGAGAGAGAGCATAAACAGGGGAGAGGGAGCAATAGGCATATAGAGAAGCAGGCTCCCTGCTGAGCAGGGAGCCCAACCTTGGCAGGGATGGGGAGTGGGGCTGGATTCCAGGACCCTGGGATGGTGACCTGAGCCAGGGGCAGATGCTTAACCTGGTTAAGCCACCCAGGTGTCGCCAGATTTTTATTTCTCCTTGCACATTCTTTAGGCCTTTGTTCCAGGATTTATGGTTACCTCTGCTCAGGGGAGCCCCTTTTTTTGGCAGAAACTTTGCTTTCTAGGGGGTAGAAATGTAGAGTGTAGGATGAATTGAATGGATACATACCAGATGACACAACTGAGGGATTGAAGGGAAGAAATTTGTGGCAACTAATACAGTTCTTCAAATTGGAATGTGGCCATTGCTCTAGGGTTCATATTTTTCTTTGTAAGCAACATGGATGGGGATTTAGCGTAAGCATAGTAATTAGAATTTCAACACTAAACCACATCCCTGCATGGGGCAAGTGGGTTTCATTGTTGATGATCATAATAGTTATGCAAGAAATTTCATAGTGACAACAAGGGGATGTTGCCCTATCAGACTTGACCTCCTTTAGAAGGATGCAATTCAAATCCTGCCATGCATGGAACAGCCTAGCTTCTCTGTGATTGGTTATTTAAAACTACACAGTAAATTTCAGTCAGAACTCCGTACTCTGCAATTGATTTCCAAGTTCTCACAATTCTGCAGTATTGGGGTAGAATGTTTTCTAGTAAGATTTCTTTCTAATATTGTACAGAGAAAAGCAGAACAAATACAGTTATTCTTCTCAACAAAGTTCAACTGCATGCTATTAACAGTTCGAAAAAATTGGATGAAATGGTTCTGTGCACTGAAAGAAACCCACTGGTAAATAGCAAAGAGGCTAAATGCAATCCATGGCTAGTGCTTTCATAGCCCATGCATTGCCCACTTTGCTTTCCAGTTTGCCCTCTTGGAGGAACCAGTTCTGTGTTTAAGAACAGACCGTCAGGCATGAGTGTTTCCTCATTAAAACTCTTGACAGTTGACATCAGATACCCTTTTAGGTTGTTAAAACCAAGAGGCCTTCTTCATCTAGGAAATGGCACATTTTTATTGTTAAGCCTGGCTCGTGAGAAAGTGCCACCCACTATTCTGGACAACAGATAAAACTAGCCCAAATGATAGAAAGCCATGTTTGGTGCTTCCTAACTATGCTTTCCAAAATCTATGTAGCCTTCTTTTATTTGCCCACCATTATAATATGAGCTATGCAACAGAGAAAGAACTGTTTATAGCTTTGGAATACAGGTGGATAATTATTGCCATGCAGTCTCAAAACTCCTTGGGTTGAGAGCCCCAGAGAACTTCATATATCTAAACAGTAACACAGTACAAAAGAGAGATGTAGAGTTTTCCAAAGCAGTTAAAGTCAGTTGTACCCAACACTGTCTTCTAAGAGCCAGAGTTGCTAGATTGAAAATGTGTCAGTGTTTATGTAGAGTTAAAAAAAAAAAAAAAATCCCTGACCCATTAGCTCCCATGTTGTCTCTTTGGGTCTGTTGTTCTTGTGCTGATTTCCACAATGGACCCTTTCAGTGGCTGGTCTGCACAGGGAGCATCAGCTTTCAAACCTTCATCCTTTGATTACTAGACTCCCCTCTTTCTCTGTTCAATGTCCCATGTATCCTAGATAATACTCTTAACATCCTATCCTAGGATGTTGTCTTCTCGGTGGAAGAAACAGAAATTATTTTCCCTTCCTAATAGGACCCACTAAGGAAAGAGTGTTGTGAAGTAGTTATGAAATTGACTTTTGATTCTTAAGAGAAAAGGCAACATAAGACGGATGTTTCCATTATGTAATGACATAGTGTTAAGTGAATGGTAACCGCAGTCAATTAAAAATGTTTGTGAAATGATCTTATTCACTTTGGAACAGTTTTGAGCTCTATTAGCAATAGCATTTAACTCCCTTAAGTCATTGGTTCTCTCAAAAGATCATCTTATCCAGTCCTTAGATTTTACAGGCAATAATTCTCTGGGGCACAGAAAATATATGTCGCTTACTTGAAGTTGCAAAATCAGTAAGTAAGATTGTCTGTGCATCCTGCTTCCTAATGTTGTATCACCTCTAGGAAGGTCAAGAGAGCTTACTTTCTTAAAGTTTTGCTAGTTAGTAGGATGTATAACCCAGGGAGGGGAAAGACCCAGCAGCATTGGATTTTACTCACTTTCCTCGTTTCTCTGGAAGTATATTGGATAGCCATCCCCATCTCTTTCTCCCTCCTGGCTTTATTCTTTGGGCCACTAATAGTGAACACTGTTGCTTTACAAAGTTATTCTTTTCACCACTAATAGTTCTTTGATGTCACTTTCTGTAAAAGTATCACAACTGAGTTATTCTCTAGAGACGTCTACATAGTTAAGCCTTGCTTTTAGATTCCTGTTCTTTAAAGAAATGTCTTAAGGACTGTGGGTTCATCAAAGTTCTTCAAATATGAAGGCTGTTTAGAAGTTAAAATGCACAGGCATTCTCCAACACTTAAGCTGTGCATGCAATATCTTTGTGTATCTTTGTTTCTTGATTTATACCCACCAGCCAGATCTACAGGGTACGTTGGGAAATGCCTTTTCATCTTGCAGTAATTATTTATTGGGTATTTATCATGTGCTATGGCCACATTCCTATGACTCCTCTTTCACTGTCTTTACCCATTTGGTCAACACTGCCCACAAACTCAAGCAGCAGTGGCCAAGGACAGTTGTCTACGATGTCCAAATCTTGGCTGTCCTCAATAGGACTGAAAAGAAGAAAACTCAGGGCTTATTCAGAGTACATACAAATGCTATTCATAACTAGAAAGGTAACCTCATCGGGGTTGTTGCGAATGGTTTTGCAGGCCTTGCACTGCTTGACTCCAGGGGATGCTGTTTCCATAGACTGCGAGAGGAACCGTATCCCCTAGAGTTGTACAAAGAAGTAGACCTTATGTTCAAGCAGCCAGATGCATGCATCAAAACAGTAGGTTCTCGTTTTTTGTTGAATATTTTCAAGGAAACAAGACACACCCTCATCTGAAAGGAAAATTTGAGTTGACCCAAAACACAGATAAAAACAGAACTGGTGTGATAAGGACAAAATGATTTCTCTAAGTTTTTATGACACTACTCTAGCCCTAGGCCTTAAACCAGTGTAGATTTCCATTGGTTCATGCCATGCCTATTTGCTCTTTAAAGTAGGAGAGAGTGGTGATGACTTGCCACTATCAAAAAGCTCTGCTTAGGGCGCCTGGATGGCTCAGTGGGTTAAAGCCTCTGTCTTTGACTCAGGGCATGATCTCAGGGTCCTGGGATCAAGGCCCGCATCAGGCTCTCTGTTCGTCTTTGCCTGCCTCTCTGCCTATTTGTGATCTCTCTCCCTGTCAAATAAATAAATAAAATCTTAAAAAAAGAAAAACCTCTACTTAATCAACTAAGATAACAGGGATTTTCCTAGTTAGTTGTTTACAAGGGCAGAGGGACCCACAGGAGCACAGCCTTAGGCCACGTGATTTTGCAAAGACAATACTTGGTACTTACTGAGTTTTAAGTTTCAACTTATAGTACTGTCCATCCATCTGAAAAAATAAATATTACCTCATAGCAAATAGCATTGCGGGAAACATTACTGTAGATTAATACTACAAAAGAGGAATAAAATTAACGAGCAAATGTTCTAACGGAGTCACTGCATGTGAGCCCATTAAACTTCTGCATAAAGACAGAGGTTGTAAGTGGGCTTCAGGGTTTCAGCATGCTGACTTTCTTAATTAAATGTGGTGCAATTGCTAAGAGAAAAACCTTGAATGTTTCTCAAATCTATTCTTTTGAGATACCTCATATGGTCATCATAAGTAGTGTGAAAACTTAAAATCAAGGAACATATCTAAGACAGCACAAGCAAAATAGATCATAATCTGTTTAACTAATACCATGAAGAAATAGTATGGAAGCCTGCACTGAAAAAAAGGTGACATCGTCTAGAGGAGATATTAGAAGTGATTAGATGATTGCTGGCACTGTTTTCAGAGCTGCTTATAATGCTCTCTCATTCTGGAGCCCTCCTGCGCAGCCAGGCTGGTGTCTTCCCCTCGTCCTGACACCATGTTGCTCTAATAGACATGGTAGGCTCCGTGGTTCTGAAAGGACACAGCAAGAGGCTGATTCTGGTGTCTTCTGGTCTGCCTTATTCAGTGAGTACAGAGAAAGCCATTTGTATTCCTACTTGAGAATGATTAGTGGAACCTTCCGCTTTGAGGTTAAAATTTAGAATAAAATAATAGGGTATGAAAAAAGAACAATGTGATGATCCCCCCCCCAATTGATTTATAATGCTTTAAAAAAATTAGAAACAAAATTTTCTATGGAGTCAATGATGGATTAGGATATTGTATGAAAGAAAATGATGTGGGACAGAGATATTCAGAGAGCACCTATAATTTAACAAATCAGGCAAATAGCAAAGGAATCAAATCATTTCCTCTTCTGATAGGTAATTATTAGGTAACTGAAATACCCACCGTGTTACTCTTAGAACATCCAGAGCATTTACTGTGTAGTCCTAAAATCCATATATTTGAAACTGTTAGGTAGCTTTTGATGTGCCAGTAAGATTGTTTATTACCCTTTTAACATTTCTAGAAGTACATGTATGTTTGTATATATCTTTAAAAATGCTTGTAAATGTAATGTCTCTTTTGAGTGATTCGACATCCAGTGAAGTTTATCTCCATTTTACAAACGAGAGCTTATGGCTAACTCAAGGCCACAGAGAGTGGATCACAGCTGGGACTTAGTTCAGGTTTTTTCACTCTAAGTTCAACCTGATTTTGCATAAAAACCCCTTGGGAACAAATGCAGAGGGCCAGACATCCCTGCCATCCTGTCCCCACTCCCCCCAGTAAAGTGATTTAGTAGGTTAGTCTTAAGTGAGCTGAGATTGTGAAAAAAACAGAACAAACAAAATCCAAAAATCAATAAGAAGCCCTCATAGCTCCTCTGAATATCTCATTGTGCAATAATAATTTCAAAGTCATAAGACATAAGAGCTTGAAATATATCTGTAGAGATGCTAGGATCTCTGGGAGAAGTTGTTTTTGTGACTGAAGAGTAGCGTGTTTGTGATTTTCTGTGCTCAGTCAGAACTGAGTATTAATAAAGATTCTGTTTCAGGATTGCATTGTTGTTTAATGTACAAACATGTAGGACTGAGTCCATTCATGACTATGCAACTTTCTAGGTATAAAACTTTGGGCAAATTAACTTCTTTCAGCCCAAGTTCAGTGGTAGGTAAGATATAATTGTAACTGGTTAACTGAAAGATGAACTGAAATAAAATACATAAAGCATTCCAAATGATGTCTGGCCGAGAATAAGTTCTCAGTAATCCTTTAGAACAACTCCTTCCAGAAGTTGTTTCTAGGTTTCTGGCTACTTAGTGTTTTAACTATATAATTACAATTTATATTTTCTTTCTCTTTCCTCATATTTTCAAGGAAATCACTATGTCCATCATTTGATCATATGCCTTTGTCCCTAAGCATCTCTCTTTACTAATCTATAGGCTCCTATGCATTGAGTTTTTGGAATGACTAGGGAATTTCTTATAACTCCTTCTAATTTATAGCAGTTTCATTCACAAAAAACTAAGAATAATCTCATGATACATGTCACCCACTCAAGCATCTCTGTGGTCTTCTGCTCCTTAAGGCTCAGGTCAGACAGTCAAAGCCACGTAGTCACAATACAGCATCTTGAAGTCAAGTGCATGAGTCTTGGGCAAGCTTTTCATCTTGTTTGCATAGTATTAGTTCACATTGATTATGAAAATGCCTTAGTGGTAATGATTTATGAACACTGAACGTTCCTTCCTTATTCCTTATGAACACTGTGCGTTTAGGGAAAAGAGAGTGTTTTACAGATACAGTGAGTTGTGGTGTCATGTGTTTTCAAGGTCAGCTGTTTCTCATGAACAATGTAGAGGTTTTAAGGGGGCCATGGAGAGGAAGTAACGGGTTGGGATGCCCAGCTGCTACCACCCAAAGAAACTCTAGTATAGAGAAAAGAGAATTCTGGTCATAGGGGGACCTGGGTGGTGCAGTCAATTAAGCATCAGACTCAGTTTCCTCTTGGGTCATGATCTTATGGCCATGGCATTGGGTCCTATGTCAGCGCCATGCTTGATGTAGAGTCTACTTGAAATTCTCTTTCCCTCTGCGCTCTCTCTCTCAAATAAATAAAAACCTTTTTAAAAAAATAATTCTGGTCATAATGACTGAGTAAATGAACTTTTGTGGACAACAGAAGCAAAATAAACCTTCTTGAATAATGTATTAACTCTATAAACACAATCGTAAAGTGTCAGGGTACCAGTTCAGGAGAAAGGTCTCAGCGGGGTCAGATTCTGCTGTCAGCAGCTGCGGGGCAGCAGGAGGCAGAGATAACCAAGTCCATTTTTACTATCCTGGTCACCATTCCTCCTGCTGATAATTGGTTTGGCTTCTTCCTTGCTGTTGCCTAAAGACAACCATCAAAGTTTGGCAGCTCTAGGTCTGAATATTCCGTTTATTTTATCTTTAGCTTTCACAACTACAAAGGAAGGCCCGAGTTTTTAATAAACACCCCAGCACTGGTTTATGGAAGGGAGAATGATTTAGATAGTGATGTATTTTTTCAGAAGGCTTTTTCAGCCAGCTGTAGATGTGAAAGTCCAATTTCCACTGGAACTGCTGACTAGAACTCAAGGAAATCCCATCTGGTTTAGAGAAGAGTAAACAAAAACAAAACAGAATAGAGAATGCAATGCCTCCATAGTAGTTTACAAAATATTTACTGAGTGCCTGCACTCAAGAATGATGTCACTGAGTGAAATCATTCAGAAGTGATTTCTTGAGCTCTTACTGTATGTCCACCTCTGCTCTAAGTACAGTGGAGAACAAGACAGTCTCTGTTCTCATAGAGCTTATCTTCTAATGAGGGAGGACTGAACATAAAGGAATGGGTAAGAGTCTGCTATGGAGAGAATCAAGATCAGTAAGTGAGCAGGTATTTTACTAAAAGGCCTTTCTGAAGAGTAAAATTAGAGGAGAGACCCAAATCACCGGAGGCAATGAGCAAGGAAGAGTGTTCCTTGAAGTAAAGCTAGAGAAGTATACCCAGAGTCTGAGACATCCTGGGTGGCAGGAGCTGTGTGGAATCTGTAGGATATGAGACAGGAGAGGTAGGCCGCTGGCTCATCACAGGGCACTTTCACAGTGGGTCAGGGTACAGAGTTTGGCTTTGGGGAAACCTTTAAAGATTTTAAGCAAGAAACTGACTTGATCTGTTTTATATTGTATACTTTTGAAAGAGCACTTTGGCTCATCATGGAAAATGGGTTTTAGGGAGTGAATAGTGAAGGTGTGAAGATAGGATGGGAGGTTGCTACAGAGTTCAAGCAAGGAATCATGGGGGTTTATGCTGGGTCCTGGAGAACAGCATTGGAAAAAGTAGACATGTGAGGAATGTGTTGCCAGAGTCAGTGAAACTCCCTAGTACTGGATACGTGGAAGTGAGTTGGGGTAGGGGCCCAAGTAGATGACTAATTAGGGGTTTGTACATCTGAGTCAGACCAAAGAGATGGAAAGTCCTAGCGGAGATGCAAGTTTAGGAGGCAAATAAAATCCAAAGTTCTGTTTTCAGCTTTTTTTTTTTTTTTTTTTTTTTTTTTTAACGAGAAGCCTCTTAGATACCGAAGTAGAAATGTTGAGTGGGCAGTTGGAGTTAGGGAGCTGGAATCCTGAGTGGGCGGTGACCTGGAAATCATAGTCATATAGATGGTAGGCATGTACATCCAAGGGGCTAGATGGGGTCACTCAAAAAATTAAGGCAGGGGCCAGCCTGGGGTGAGCCAAGAGGCAGAGAGATGAAGGAGGAAGTAAGGAGTAATCTCAGGCTGTTCAAGCTATTAGAATGAAATATTTCAGACAGGGCTTTCATTTTTCTGACTGGCACATAGGTGACTTTTTATGTTGATAAAATAAGTATTTTATATTACCAACTGTTCAGATTTTACTAGTATTACAAGGGCATAATCATTTGCAAATAATGAGCTATATGCTTATGTCACCTCTAAAAGTCTACCGGGAGGCAAGGGAAAGAGCAGGGGAGCAGTTGCTAAGTTCATAGCTTTGAGCCCTCTTTTTACTGCTCTTTCTCATGGTTTCACTTCATGAATATATTCCCTCCTGTTTAAAGAAACTACTGCCAGCAAGGAGCGCTTTTTTGAATCCCACCCACTTCACAACGCAGAGATCCAAGTGTTGCAAACTGTTCTATTTTTGTCGTTTAATTCAGCACATACACACTGAAGACCTTTGGTGTGTCCTGCTCAATGCTAGACAGATTGAAAAACACAAAATAAGCATACAGATTCAGCTTGTGCATTAGGGAGCTTTTAATATCCTAAGTGAAGAAAGGCTTACTTGCACTAATCCCTGGTTAACATTAAAACAAAATGAAAAGAAGAATAGTAATTCCTAGAAACTTCTTAATGGAGTTTTCCTTTTGTGTATCTTCCTATATGAACACTTTTGGGAGGAAGAAGCTAAACTATTACCTGGACCCTCCATTCCCTTGTGTCCTCATCTTACCCCACAGTTCTGATGTCTTTCGAGATTCGTGTTTCCAAGGGACTGAAGAGAGGGGTTTGGGGTGAAGGGCAAGTTCCTTGACTCAAGTCCCATGTTTGCTAGAGGACAAGAGCTCACTTCCAGGTCTGTCCTCCTGCCACTGAATAAAGAGGTTCTCACAGAAATGTATCTAAATAAGAGCTCTTCAGAGTAAGCTCCAACCCACACAAAGAGTGAAATAAAGTAATTATGAAATTATATGCAGAAATAATAAAATTCACTGCTAAACGAGAAACTAAGCAAACTTTAGAAACTTATTAGCCTTCTTGGAGGGGTAGGGACAGGGCTTCAACAGAAGTAATAATAATAGGTATTTGGGTTAGGGATTTGGATGGAGGTTATTTGTCTGATGCTGAAGCAGATGCTCCAAGGATCATTCTTGGACTAGCACTGACCTCAGCTGTCTGGGCCTCAGCCTCCTCTGTTGAATATGAAACCTTAATTTTACAGCAGATGCTATGGCATCAGCTTTGAAAACAATAGTAATAAACATCTGGAAAGCCCTTACAAGAATTTGTAAACACTTTCACATTCAAAATCTTATTAGTCCTATAAACTTATCCTTCGAGGTGGGTTCATTGACCAGATATCATAATCTCCATATTATACATGAGGACACTAACTCAGGAAGGTGAACTGACTTGTCCAGTTTCTTAAGAAGCCAGTACAGGGGCGCCTGGGTAGCTCAGTGGGTTAAAGCCTCTGCGTTCGGCTCAGGTCATGATCTCAGGGTCCCGGGATCGAGTCCCACATGGGGCTCTCTGCTCAGAGAGAGAGCCTGCTTCCCTCTCTTTCTCTGCCTGCCTCTCTGAGCAGAAAGCCTGCTTCCCTCTCTTTATCTGCCTGCCTCTCTGCCTATTTGTGATCTCTTTCTTTTTGTCAAATAAATAAATAAAATCTTAAAAAAAAAAAAAAGAAGAAGAAGCCAGTAGAGAGGGCACTACCTCCAACACCAGACCTTAGGTCTCCTGACCCTAACATCTCTATCACATATACTTTATGCCTTGTTCTAGGCACAAGGTAAGCCATCGTGGTAATACATGATTTTAAAGCCTTTATGGAGCCATACTTAGTGTGTGCATAAAAACAAAACAAAACAGTTAAACATATTAACTAATTTACTCATTCAGTAGTTCAGTCCAGAAATGTTTGGTTATTAGTATTCTAGTTGGTAGGCAAATAAGGATAGAGATTCTGTGTTTGTACTAAAGTTCTTACAGTCCAGTTGAGACTAAGAAGAAAACAAATTGAGTGCAATAGAGTGTTGGGGACAGCAGAATTTCTGCAGAGCACAGGAAGTTCACAAACAAGAATGGAGATACTGGGACTGACTTAAGGCACAAGTTAAGGATTATTCGAATATAGGGAAAGAAGTCATTAACTGATGGTCCTTCTACTATAAATGTTCTATCTTACCAGTTTTAAAATACAAGGCTACCTATTGTAATGTTGTAATGTTGTAACCATTCTCACCTACTAAAGTATGAAGAATTACTCTAAACTGGGCAAACAGATCATTAATACAGAAATACAGTTCTGAATATTGGGCTTGATGGTGTCCTAGACTCTCTTGTCCATCTTGGAAGCTTAATTTGTCTTTCTCCCTATCTCGTAATTTTTCTGTCTCTCCCTATCTACTATAATGATGTATAGAAACTGAGCTTGGTAACGGATAGTACATGGACTTTTTACCTGGGGCATTTTAGTTCGCCCTTAAAAAGAAAATATTAAACTTTTTATTTAGAAACAAATAGCACATGTGAAGCAGGTAACTTCACCCCTTCTCTGAGCATTACTTCTGTCTGAGGAAGAGCTTGTGAGAAGTCAGAGTATATGCCAGGATCATTCTGTAGCATAGATGACAGCCATGCCCACATTCCTGGGTTCCATATCCATTCCTGGAGCCTCTATTTTTATCTTTGGGCAAACCGTGATTTAGAACTGAGCCATTGTTTATCCCAGGAGAATCGCTCTCTTCTTCCCATGCACACATAGAATAGCAGTCAGCAAAATGCTTTTGGATCTGCCATAGGAGGGACAGACAAGGAGATTTACCTCACAGATTGAATGCAAATACCTTGAGAATCCTCAGTAGGTATTTGATCTCCAGACTTTTCTCTTAGCCCACCCTACTGGGAAAGGTTTAACGCTTTCCCTGGAATTGCAGTCAGACTCCCACGAAGGTTGCCTCTTCCTTCCTCTCTTCACTATTTTCCCTCAGAAATTTAAAACATCCGCATTATACACAGTGGTTCATTCAGGCCTTCCTCTTGGACCTCCCCTTTACACAATGAAAACAATGCCCTTTAGCAAGTGGGATCCACTCTCCCAAAGAGGCAGATCTGCAGCTTGAGTTACTTCCGTGCATCTTTGGAGTGTGTCTAGCACAACTCCAAGCGGTTTAGAAACTTACCTGTCTTTGATTCAAGCGCACTCCTCAAGATGAATTCTGACCAGTGTAACTCCATCTTACTGCATTTGAGGTTTTTAAAAGTTTGCGCTTACATTTAGACAGGGTTATTTGGACATAGTGGGATTTAAAAAAATGGTGGCATCAAAATATGCTGTTTCCGGTCAAATTATTGTATTATTTGTTCTCAATGGCAGGCATAATTCTAAATCATTCTGAACACCCACCAAGTAGAGGCACAGGTACGGAACCATGCAGTCACTGATTAAAAAAACCTTAACACCGATAGCTGATGAAAGATTAAAGCTGGGACATGATTAGGAACTACTAGCACTATTACTTTGTATCTTACATTAGAAATCAAACAAGCGTGGGGCACCTGGTGGCTCAGACAGCTAAGCCTCTGCCTCCGGCTCAGGTCATGATCCCAGGGTCCTGGGATCAAGCCCTGCCTCAGGCTCTCTGCTCAGTGGGGAGCCTGCTTCCAGCCTCTTCCTCTGCTTGCCTCTCTGCCTATTTGTGATCTCTCTCTCTGTCAAATAAATAAATAAAATGTTTTTAAAAATATATGATTTAAAAAAAATAAATCAAACAAGCTTGTGTAGGTCACTGATGGCTGACATATTATAAAAATGTCTATATGCTGTAGTTTGTGTTGGCTTCATTGAAACTATGGCTTCCATGGGTTTAAAAAAATACCTACTTTATTTGTAAAGTGACAACCATGAATTTTGCTATGTTTGTTGAAACCAGTGATTTCCAGAATGTAAGTGATGTGTCATACTTATATGAGTTTTAAAACAGGCAATTTTGAAATAAGTAAATTGCTCGGGAAAAAACTAGGAGACCCAAATTGACGGGTCTCCTCAAAACACCTCCAAACACCTCTTATTACCGAGGAGTATGTGTATATTGGAATATTCTTTAAGTCTCATACGTAGGCCAGATATGTTTTCTACTTTAAAAAATTGCGTATGGAAAAAAAAAAAACCAGCCCATTTGAGTATTATGAAAACTAACTTTGTTCTGTAGAAGTCATTTGAGGCCTTGGTGAGGCCATATGAGAATTTATAGTTTCTCATACAATTCAATGTTAAAAGTATAATTATTCAAAAAAATCAGTGGCAACAAGGGTTTTTCTTTTCCTATATGAGTGGGATTTTCTCCCTCCTTCCAAAACCTCCCAGCTGCCCTTTGTGAAGTTCCTACAATGATGATTAACATTATTAAACCAGAGACTAAAAATCTTGGTACGGACTGACCCATGGGGACACATTACTATAATTATTTTAAAATAAAATAATAAAAGGGGCGTCCCAGAGGGGGCCAAAGTCTGACTCTTCCTCACAATTTATTCCTTTTTTTGGTCAAAGTCACCCAGAAAAGTTCTTAGGAGTGACTAGGATTGTGTCAGAACTAGGTGCTCTCAAGTGTCTTACCTTTGTGGTTTGTCTACCTGGGTTTCCGAGTCCTTGGTTGGACATTAATGTCCCCACAGGGATATGATATTGAATATAACTCTCAAGATTTCTTCCAGTAGAGGCTGGGGCCATTTCTAAGCATGCGTGCGCACACGCACACACACACACACACTCACACTCACACTCTACCCCCTCTTTCTCCCCTATCCACTCACTCTCTTCCTCTCCCTCTCTCTTTTCCATTTTTCTCTATGTCCGGTGGATGGAACATTTGTTTCCCACATGATCACTAGAAGATTGGTGTAGTTTCTCCCACTGTACTTGGAATAAACCATGCTCATTTGCTGACCATGCTGTACTTCACAGATACTGACACCATACCAGGTGTTCTTTGGAGTGCAGAGGGGTTTTGTTTGCCCCTTTTACTAATATGTATCCCTACTGATCTACAGGCTAGATTCCATTTACCAGGCTTATTTCATGAACACCTTATTGTCACTTCTAAGCCTGTCAATTTGGCAAAACCCCAGAAAACTCATACAGAACTCAATTATAACCTATGACTTAACAAAATATGCCTTCTAAGTCATGAAAGAATATGGGCTAAGTTTTCTAGAGCAGAACCCACGAACTCATGTATATTTTTACCTCACTTCCTGCCACTGTAGGCTTTACTTCAGCCCCCGACACGATACCTATGTGCACATCCTTTCCTTGTTGATATTGGCAGGAGGCCTCAGGATGCCCTTTGCCCCTACTGGAAAGGCATGAAACCAAGTCCAGTACCTTCCCCCACCCCGAAATCAGTTCTGTCTTGCTGACCTCTCCCCAACCCTAGCTTGCTGTTGTTTTTCTATTTTCCCTAAATGCAACTTACTTTAAGCATGTATTAATTTGATTGCCATTCCTACAGTTAAAGGATAATAGATTACCCATTTGTCAGTCTTAGCCACTTTCTTCTTTCAAATGTCTACTTACGACGTACATCCAGACTGCACGCCCTTTTTATTTTTTTGAAAATAAGCAAAACCAAAAAAATATTAAGAAAATGCAAAATTTCTTTTTTAAAGAAAATGCAAAATTTGGTTTCAATTTTGGCTCTCACCAAAAGGGGAATCAATAAGCCAGAAAATGAAAGGCAAAAAAAAAAAGTGTCCCCTGACCGCTCTGTCTGTGCCCCCGCAGCGTGTGCGTCTGGTTGTTCATCTCTGAAAGTGTGTGCAATACTTCTTTAAAATCTTTTTTGTTTTCTCCCTTTTGTTTGGGAATTAAGTGCTTTTTGTATTATATCTATCTATATATATATATCAATATGTTTCTTTTAATTGCTAGGTCTTTAGATTTGGTTTGATCCAAAATTATGAGAACAAAGTTATGAGTTGTTTTCTGCGATTTTTCCCCACTCCCTCTTTAAATGTGGGACAACTTCGGCGGCAGACTCTCCACATCCCCATCTCTCGGATTGGTGCCTTCTCTTTGGGAACCCCACACACCATGGGTGGCAGGGGGGAAAATGGATGACGTCATTTGAACAGAACCCTTCTCTCTAGGGAAGTGATTAGTGACCCCACAACCTGCTCCTTCACCTCTGCAAGTCTCTAACCCCTCCCCTCACTCGCTCCAGACGGGGCTGTGTGGCTGCCGGCGAAGTTGTTCAACTTGGATGCGTAAATCTAGTCTCCTTGTTTTTGCTTTTAATCTTTTGATCATTATTAGTATTATTTTATGTATTCTGGCTACTTTTCATAGGAAAAAAGTTTAACTGTTTTTGTTATTTGAAACGCTAATGAAACTGTAATGATTTTTGGAGTAATTGCATGTTGAAGAAGTTGCAGCTTAGGGTGTGTGAGATTGTGTTAGAGTTCTGTTCTTTATTTCTGTAGATGGGCATGTGTAGGCTCATTTGTTTTTGTATATTGCCCATCCCTTCCTTACAGCCAGAAGCTCTAATGCAGCTAGATCACTCCGTGCCGCCCTTACATGGACATGGCGACTCACTTACACATTCACCCCCATCATCTTCATCTCTTGTGTAGTACACTCATAAATACGACCCTCCCCTCTCTGCATCTTTCCTTCCCATACCCCCCTTTCTTCAGCATTGTTCAATGTTATGTGCTGTCATCCATCCCCGTAAGGAAATCTGAAACTTGTCAAAAAGACAAAAATATTCAAAAATTAAATATACATCTGAGAACCTGTATCAGCACAGAAGTGCATTCAAAACTCTCCAGATTCATAGATTTTTTTTTTGAAGGACAAATTATAAAAGTAAACAGGTATTTTTTTTAGATTTTTTTAAATCCTCGCAATCGGAATTATTTCAAACTCAGAATCGATGCCCTCCCAGGCCCCTCAGAGTAAAACTTTGTTAAAAGTGCAGATTTTTTTTTCTTTTCATGTCATGTGGTGTGGATGTATGTGTTATTGCCTCCTTGTACCATCCTCTGTTGTAAATTATTATATTTGAAAAATTAGACATTTTGCTCAAAAGTTTTTTAAGAAATGACAACAAAAAAGCAAGTTACAAGAATGTGGCAATTCTATTTGTCCAAGAGCATTCTTACACAACTTTCTTTTGTAAATTTTTCTTTCATGCCAAAAAACATGCGGGCAATTTGTTGATGTAAGTTGACTATAAATCAATACGGTATGCTTTTTTCACTTAAGTTATTTTATGGAAATGATTTCTTTCTTTGTTTTCCAAAAACAGCCTCTATTTTTTATTTGCTTTTACTTTTTTTCCCCTATCATTATACTATGAATGCTTTGTCAAAAATGTTATTTGCTCTCCTTTCCTCTAGCTTACTTTGGCCTTGATGTTGGTTTTATTTTCTGCTATATGATTTGAAGACAGTACTAAATATTTTATTTCATTTGTGTCCCTCTGCTTAATTTTCACTGTTATGTTCTGTGCTGAAATGCTTCTGATGACGGATGAGAACTCTGCTGTTGGTAGAAGGGGGGTGGGTGAGTTGTCCTTACCATCCAGAGGAAGCCTCGCCTCTTTGCCTGAACCAGTCTAGAAGCCTTGGAAGGAATGGTAGGCTTTACAGTGGGACAGCAAATTGGTAACAGCTTTCGGGAAGACTGGACCCCCTAGAAGAAAATGAGTTAACTCCAAGGATTAGCCGTGGGAATACATTTTCAATTAACTCCTTAGAATGCATTTAGGGAAATCAGTCCTTTATTGTAGTTTCCTTCAGCAAAGGGAAATTAAGATACTCTCAAGTGACTGTGGTAGAGTTGGCTTAGCCAGGATCACTGCAGGCTGTGGGGGGGG